>JALXFT010001377.1:0-161764 GCA_023376895.1 Aspiorhynchus laticeps
TTTCAAAATCGACTAGTCGACGAATCGCGACAGCTCTATTGTTGATGCTTAGTCCCACCCACACAGGGTCGATCCATTTATATTATTTATATTGTGTAAATAATTTTTATATAGTTCATAAAGATCATTTTCACTATTTTTTCTGTTGCACTCTGTATATTTATCACTCATTTTGTGTGTAGTTTGTGAATCATTTGCACTTTGTATTTTTGTTGCAGAAGTCAATTTGTGCAATTGTTTTCACTATTGGCTGCACGGTTTGTTGTCTATACTCAGATTGAAAATATATTTCTTTGGAAAAAAATCACTTTTTACTGTTTTGTTATATAACACGGTTTTCATTTTCTTAACTCCCTAAACGTTTTTGGACACATCTATATTGTTAGTAAACTAAATAGACCTATTTTTCACTGAAAAGCGCCCTATAGCAATATTATAATTAGGGCTGTCCAAAATAAATTCGAATTTCGAATATTCGTTGAATTTAAAATAAAAATCCACCTTCGAATGCAAAAACGCTGCATTCGAATTTTAGGTGTGTGTCAGGCTGCCTCATCAGTGGCGCACAAGATGCGATGACGATGTAGGTGTCGTTGCATTTTAATGCTTTTTTTAGCCTATCCAGTTGAACCCACTGGATGCGGCGCTGCTCATTCAAAATATTGCGGAAAAAGAGAACATCAATATGGAGATGTTGTTGTTTACCTCAAAACTGAAACCAAGCTGTTCACACAGAACGCATATTTATCGCATTTTCTAGAGGGACGTCTATCACCGTTGCACTCGCGTCTCGCACAAGAGAGACGCATGTTTAGAAAGCCATGTAAAATTAATGTAAGTTCAACTTTTTTTTTTTTTTTTTTTCACACATAACATAACATAACATCCAAAATATAACAAAACAAAACAGACATATACTCAATAGCTCAAAGTCAAGTCAAAAGGGAGGGAGAGAGGGAAGGACAATAAAAACACAAAACAAGTCACTCCTCCATACAATCACGTACATCAAAAAGAAAACACTGCCAAGCGTCAATGGTCGAAGGCTTGGCCCCACCGACTCACGCCATTGTACATTCACATGACACTATTTGCAGGAGGCTACGGATCCAATATGTTTTTCTACACATGTGTGGTAGAAGTTCAACTTTTAAAAAACATGTCTCGAGACTTTATGGCGGTTTTTCCCCATCCCACTGCATCTCATGTTTTTAAATGAAAAAATGTGATTGGTTTTCATTCCTTAGTATTAAACTATGCATACTTGCATGATACTTTTTGTTTCTAATTGTTTAAGCAACGTAATGAATTATATATGGTTTTTAAACATTATGCACTTTTTCAAAAATAGTCGTGTTTTTTTTTTTCCTTTGAAGAAATGTGCATTAGTAATATTTTGCTCCATGTGCCCTCTTGTGGCCTCGGGAGAGAAGCCAAATGCTTTTTTTCCCCTAACAGAAATTATGCCTTTTAAATTTGAATATAATTCGAATATTGATAATATTTTAGTACAAAATTCGAATTTAGTTTTTCAGCCAATTTGACAGCCCTAATTGTAATAAATGGCTATAACTTGCTTGGGGAATGTTATATATATATACAGTGGGTACGGAAAGTATTCAGACCCCCTTACATTTTTCACTCTTTGTTATATTGCAGCCATTTGCTAAAATCATTTAAGTTCATTTTTTTTCCTCATTAATGTACACACAGCACCCCATATTGACCGAAAAACACAGAATTGTTGACATTTTTGCAGATTTATTAAAAAAGAAAAACTGAAATATCACATGGTCCTAAGTATTCAGACCCTTTGCTGTGACACTCGTATATTTAACTAAGGTGCTGTCCATTTCTTCTGATCATCCTTGAGATGGTTCTACACCTTCATTTGAGTCCAGCTGTGTTTGATTATACTGATTGGACTTGATTAGGAAAGCCACACACCTGTCTATATAAGACCTTACAGCTCACAGTGCATGTCAGAGCAAATGAGAATCATGAGGTCAAAGGAACTGCCTGAAGAGCTCAGAGACAGAATTGTGGCAAGGCACAGATCTGGCCAAGGTTACAAAAAAATTTCTGCTGCACTTAAGGTTCCTAAGAGCACAGTGGCCTCCATAATCCTTAAATGGAAGACGTTTGGGACGACCAGAACCCTTCCTAGAGCTGGCCGTCCGGCCAAACTGAGCTATCGGGGGAGAAGAGCCTTGGTGAGAGAGGTAAAGAACCCAAATATCACTGTGGCTGAGCTCCAGAGATGCATTTGGGAGATGGGAGAAAGTTGTAGAAAGTCAACCATCACTGCAGCCCTCCACCAGTCGGGGCTTTATGGCAGAGTGGCCCGACGGAAGCCTCTCCTCAGTGCAAGACACATGAAAGCCCGCATGGAGTTTGCTAAAAAACACCTGAAGGACTCCAAGATGGTGACAGATAAGATTCTCTGGTCTGATGAGACCAAGATAGAACTTTTTGGCCTTAATTCTAAGCGGTATGTGTGGATAAAACCAGGCACTGCTCATCACCTGTCCAATACAGTCCCAACAGTGAAGCATGGTGGTGGCAGCATCATGCTGTGGGGGTGTTTTTCAGCTGCAGGGACAGGACGACTGGTTGCAATCGAGGGAAAGATGAATGCGGCCAAGTACAGGGATATCCTGGACGAAAACCTTCTCCAGAGTGCTCAGGACCTCAGACTGGGCCGAAGGTTTACCTTCCAACAAGACAATGACCCTAAGCACACAGCTAAAATAACGAAGGAGTGGCTTCACAACAACTCCGTGACTGTTCTTGAATGGCCCAGCCAGAGCCCTGACTTAAACCCAATTGAGCATCTCTGGAGAGACCTAAAAATGGCTGTCCACCAACGTTTACCATCCAACCTGACAGAACTGGAGAGGATCTGCAAGGAGGAATGGCAGAGGATCCCCAAATAAACTTGTTGCATCTTTCCCAAAAAGACTCATGGCTGTATTAAATCAAAAGGGTGCTTCTACTAAATACTGAGCAAAGGGTCTGAATACTTAGGACCATGTGATATTTCAGTTTTTCTTTTTTAATAAATCTGCAAAAATGTCAACAATTCTGTGTTTTTCTGTCAATATGGGGTGCTGTGTGTACATTAATGAGGAAAAAAATGAACTTAAATGATTTTAGCAAATGGCTGCAATATAACAAAGAGTGAAAAATTTAAGGGGGTCTGAATACTTTCCGTACCCACTGTATATAGACAATTTTATTTGGAAGTGTAAAACACCCAGAGGGTGCTTTCACACCTGGCCCGTTGTTTCGGAACCTGGCACATTTCCCCCCTTAGCTCGGTTCGTTTGGGCATATGTGAACCCGGCAATCGCGCTCGGATCCGCGCCAAAACAATCGATCCGAGATCACCTGAACGAGGTGGTCTCGGCTCGATTGAAAACGAACTCTGGAGCGGTTCGGTTGTAGTGAGAAAGCAATCCGATCCAACGGACCAGGCTATATCACACTGTATAATGGGTAATTACGTAAGTTCCGTGAAAATCAGTGGGTGTGCACGTCTTCACCATTCAAAATCAAAGTGCGCCTTTTCATATTATAATGCCGTCTTATTGCTCTTCGTAGTAGGTGCATTTTAACAATGTTTTCCCGACGAATCCTGGATTCCTGCTCAAAATGATAAATTAATAAATATATCGACAGCTACAAAAAAAACAACAATAAGCCCTCAAAGCTGTTGTCGGTCCATCCTGACGTGTGTGTGTGTGTGTGTGAGAGAGAGACAGAGAGAGAGAGAGTTTGTTTGCCTCTCTTTCCAAATGAATCATGTTTATTGTCATTCCAGCTCCGTGGAACTTTGACCAATGAGAGGACAGTTTACGCGCACGTGACTTGTATTAATAATTTTGGTCCGTTTAGAAACTTTGCCGTGTGAAAGCGAACCGCACCAAGAATAAAAAGCAACATTGTAATAATTTTAATCCCTGTTTCGGAACAAAGCAATCGATCTATAGGTGTGAAAACACCCAGATACAACTTTCTAAAGAAAAAAAATCCAAACTTCAGGAATTTCTGTTTGAGTACATAGTAAAAAACACCCAATTATTGCTTGCGTTTTTCTTAAAATTCTGGAAATTTATTCATTCTTAGAGAAAACAAAAGGAAAATTGGGACTTTAAATTAGCTAGACTGAAACTTCAAGTTCTCCTGTTTATAATGATATATGGCGGAATAGAATAGAATTCTGCTAGAATAGGTCTGAAAAGACAAAGAAAAGTGCAGGCATGTCAGGTGCCCCAAAAATGTTCTAGGTCTTTAAGGGTTAAGCCCAATGTATAGTTCATTTTTAACATGAACATATAGCGTATGTGTACAACAGAACGTAAACATAAAAAAAACAATATACTTTAGGCATAGCTATGAATACATTCATAACATAGAATGACTCTACTGCTTAAATAAAAACTACTTGCACTACACTGATTTCTCTACAACCACTAACACTCTTCTGTTTAACACTAGTGAATTTGTAACTAACTAAAACTGACATTAAGAGCTTTGAAAAGAGAAATTCAGCGCACCTGAAAGTATAATACATAATACTGCAGGAGAAGAGAGAAAAATGACAGATGAGATGACTGAGGATATACAATCATCAATCAATCATGTTGGCTTGTTTCGAGTTTGGATACCTTTGCAGCAGGTGCTTTCCGCTTCACTGCCGTCTTCTTTTGATTCTCACTTCCAGAGCCAGAATCATTACTTCCTGTTTCAGCTTTCCTTGGCACCACTGCTTCCTCGTCATCTTCCGCATCACTTCCCGGCGCAGGTTGGTTGTCCTCACTGTCTGATGATGATGCAGGCTAAACAAATACAAGGAAGATGTAACAAATCAGCATTTGCTGTTATGAAACAACAGATGATTACAGATAGAGAAATGAAGTCTTACTGCAGGTGTGCTATAGGAGGCATGAGGGTTGTTTTGGATTTCCCACAAGCCTTCATTGAACCCTTTCCTTTTGTTGGGCTTCCCATATTTGTCTTGGTGCTTTTCATATGCAAAAAGGTCCTTGGGTGCAAGGAATGCTCTGAAAGGAAAGTTAAAATCAGGATTATAAAGTTGGGATGAAACAGAAGTAGCAACAGATCTGTTCTTCTGTATTGTGATGTACATACGTGTGAAATGGATAATCGAAAAAGAAAAATGTAGGCTGTAATTTTGGTTCTATGCATTGTTGTTGATTGGATGTAAAAATGTGAACATTACACTCGTTTTTATGACATTTAAATTAAACATTATGAGGTTAAAACTTATCTTTACCAAATGAAACTGTATAGATGAAGTGTTTATAATAAGATCTGCAACATGCATTTATTGGAATAGATATGGAATAGAACAGAAAACGGTTTAGACAAGCCCCACCATACTTTAAAAAACACTGCAATTATTAATCAACATTAATAAACAGAATAAAGAGAAAACAATGAGGTAATGCACACAGCTCAAAACAACTAATATGCATCCATTTATCATTATTAATAACCTGGTGCTCATTAAAACACAGGGATACATACGTTTCATGGGTCCCAAAGAAAAAAATGGGGATTTTATTAGGCGGTGGTTTGACAGCCCCTTCTGCAACATCTTCAATCTGGAGGAGAAATATTAAAATAAGGTTATTACATTTTCTTCAGACATTTACATTACATTTAACAGATGCTTTTATCCAAAGCGCCTTACAAATGAGGACAATGGAAGCAATCAAAATCAACAAAAAAGCAATATGCATGTGCTATAAGTCTCAGTTAGCTTAACGCAGTACCTTTGGTAGTGGAAATTTGAAGGTTTATAGAATTAAACAACTTAAAAAATTAGTTTTCTACTTTGCACTGAGTAAGTCACGTACAAGAACGTATCTCCATATGACAACTCAACCCCCCCTCATTGCATTTGACATGTTATTATAACAAAGGAATATAAAAGTCCCAAGTCTAAATGTAGTAATTATTCAGATTTTACCCCATTATGCATCTAAAGACGATTCATAATGTACAAAATACAAAAATAAACAAGACTTTGCGGACACGCGACCTTTGCTGCTCCTCCAACAAACAAGTTAGCAAGCCAGCTAGCCTCATACATTCATTACTAGGAAAATAATATGAAATAAACACATAATTAAGATGTTTAGACTCTGAAGTAATATATAATTCGAGATTTTTTGCAAAAACTATGCATATATACATATGGTGCGTAAATGGCTAGGCGCTGAGGTGAAGCGGGTGGGGGGTGTGTGCTCTGTTACCCGGGCCGGCCAGTGGGGATATCCCTTCATTTTAGCAAAGACAAGATCCCCGGGCCGGAAGTTGTGCGGCATCTTGTCGTCCCTCTATGCACCGCTCCTCGTTCTGCTCGTTTGTGTTAGTCCGCGATCCGTTTTTCAGGCCGACAGACAGCGAGACCTGGTTCGGATACAGTCCTCGAGGAAAGGCGGTTGGTTTCTGCAGCGGTTTCCGCTCATTCCATTTTTTGTCAGCGGAAGTCCCGCCTCTATTGAGATCGACGATTGGAGGAACGGACTGTCACTCTTTGCGTCCACCAATAAGAATGTACAATGTGTACGCCGCTAAAGACTTCAATTTAATAATAGCCTGCGTCCCAATGTGCATACTATCCATCCTAAACTATATGCGATATTAGTCATTTTCAATACTATTTAGTGCGGATAGTGTCGATAGTATGCACAATTGCACATTGGGACGCAGGGATAGTATATTATCGCTCCGACCTGATTATGAAACGACGGTGTTGAAAATGAAACTGGGAGAATATAAAAATAATTTAATACTTTTTTTAAATTAAAAACATCATTCGCTGGAATGTAACTGCACTTTTATGAATGTATTTTTATCTACAAATATTTAAGTAATATACATTAATGAATTCCCGAACGATTATTTTAAGTTTTGAGGAACACATCTTTGGCATATACTCACTCTTAACATTTTTAAATAAAACAAGAAATATTAAACATATTTATTTATTACTTGCAAAAGGTTTGTTTCACAGACTGTGCAATTAAATTTCACATTTTGAGGCGGAAAAAATGCACTCCAAAATGAGGCTTAATTTGAAAATATCAACACACACACACACACACGATTATAAGTCAATTTTTGAAAATATTATTTTCATAAAATAATTTAGTAAAATATTTTGAATTAAAATTTGCTTACATTTCAATATTAAATAATAAACGCGAATGGGACTGGATGAGTAAAGCTAAAAAACTCTTTTGAAATTTGTGGAATAGACAGATCATAATTGAATTTATTATTCTGTGAATTATTTTTTTTTTTGACATTTTGACAGCACTTTTAATTTATGCATAAGAACCTTTTATGCATCCTTCAAAATGCTGTGTCATGGAGAACAGAACTGTTTTTATTCTTATTAATGAAACAGAAATTATACTGTACAAACACCTTCAGAAGAACATTAAAGTGCATAAACAAAAGTTTTCAAAGAAGAGAAAAAACATACACGCGCAAAAATGTTAAACATAAGCAAAAATGAATGAATAAAATCAACGAAAATAAAATAAATACATTTGACAGACAGATAGATAGATAGATAGATAGATAGATAGATAGATAGATAGATAGATAGATAGATAGATAGATAGATAGATAGACAGATAGATAGATAGATAGGACAGACTAGATAGATAGATAGATAGATAGATAGATAGATAGATAGATAGATAGATAGATAGATAGATAGATAGACAGACAGACAGACAGACAGATAGATAGATAGATAGACAGACAGACAGATAGATAGATAGATAGATAGATAGATAGATAGATAGACAGACAGACAGACAGACAGACAGACAGATAGATAGATAGATAGATAGATAGATAGATAGATAGATAGATAGATAGATAGATAGATAGATAGATAGATAGATAGATAGATAGACAGACAGACAGATAGACAGATAGATAGATAGATAGACAGACAGACAGACAGACAGACAGACAGACAGACAGATAGATAGATAGATAGATAGATAGATAGACAGACAGACAGACAGACAGACAGATAGATAGATAGATAGATAGATAGACAGACAGACAGACAGACAGACAGAAAATAGATAGATAGATAGATAGATGATAGAAGACAGACAGAAGATAAATAGATAGATAGATAGATAGATAGACAGAGGATCTGTCGCTCCCCTCCGCTTGATGTCGCTAGAACACAATGTTTGCGTCCCGGTCGCTTTGTGACCATATTTCCGGTCGAGGATCTGTCCTCTTCTCGCTGTAAACACATCGCTTGGTGGTGGTGTGTCTGACAGTTATAAATAATTCAGAACAACTTATTTTTCATTTTTGAGAAATATTTTTTGCACACAGTGAATCGCTAAGAATGAAGAAGTTTTTCGACGGCATTAAGAAGGATATTAAATTCAAGTCAGCAGGGCCAGGAAAGAAACTTACAGATGACAGCAGGTAACAGTTAAAAGATCAGACCTGTCAACTTTACATTAAACTCAAACTCAATCAGACATTATGAGGTTATATTATCAGACCGCGATAGCGTGTTTTCTCGTAATAGACTTTCTCGCGTTTGAAACGGTTAAAACTGCAAGTTAGCTATTGTTTTACACCTTAAATCTATTGTAATGTACAGAAATCTGAACAAAGTGCATCTATACCTGTCTGACTGCATTTCTGACATAATCATATCTGTATGGAAACATGTATAGTATGTGCTAAATGCATTAGTGTTTTAACTAACGTTACACAGAAATAGTATCCGACTTGTGAGTTGAACCTTATCGCTATAATTACTGATAGAGCAACAGGCTTAGTAAAGGTCTCGAGTTAGTCACGTGGGAGTGGTGTTATTGGTTACAACAACAGTTTTAAGCTCAGATATGAGTGGGTGATATATGTGACCCTCGACCACAAAACCAGTCATTTTTGACATTTATACATCATCTGAAAGCTGATTAAATAAGCTTTCCATTGATGTGTAGTTTGTTAGGACAATATTTGGCCGAGATACAACTATTTGAAAATCAGGAATCTGAGGGTGCAAAAAAAAAAATCGCCTTTAAAGTTGTCCAAATGAAGTTCTTAGCTATGCATATTACTAATCAAAAATCAAGTTTTGATATATTTAGAGAAGGAAATTTACAAAATATCGTCATGGAACATGATCTTTACTTAATATCCTAATGATTTTTGGCATAAAAGAAAAATCTATAATTTTGACCCATACAATGTATTGTTGGCTATTGTTCCAAATATACCCCAGGACTTAAGACTGGTTTTGTCGTCGAGGGTCACATATCTGGTTTCTCCTGCAGCTCTAAACCTCAAGCCCCACAGGCTCCTCACGAAGCGCCCAGAAAAGCGGCCACCGATGACGCGCAGAGAGCAGGGGCCGCGGCCCTCGCCAGGATCGACCAACAGCACCGGCCCAAGGTGCAAACATCCCACGATGCCATAAGGAATCAGGGTAGATTATTAGATTTGTTTGTACTCAGAAATCTAAAAATATTAGTGAATTTTAGTCACATTTTGTCGTTGTGTTTCAGTGAAGCGAGAACTTGAAGCAGAGGCGGCTGCCATAGCGGCCAGTCTGAAGAACACTGATGTCGAGGCAAGTCGGACATATATAGTTTTTGTTTGCATTTAGCTGGCCGATTTGACTTTATTCTGATTCAGAATTACGCAAAACCAAATGTTTTTGCTGATATGTTGACTGCAAGTGTCTGAAAATAGAGCAGTTAGATAATGTGACTGGTATTTGGTCATGTGATCTAAACATGGCAGCCACCATGAGGTGGACCACCCTTATGTAGATGCCTTGTCCAAATATTCACACTTGTGGTCTTTGCACTTGACTACTTATGACTTCTTTCCTGTATTTGGCCCAAGTGTTCAAGTGAGGATGAAGACCACAAGTGTGTGTAGAACTTTTCATTACCTGATGGGACACACTTATAGTGTTGTAAAAATGCTTACAACAGTGTTTACTTAGTTGATTTTTATTTTAAATACTTTGTTTGCATTTTAAAATCAACTTCTAAATGTCTGTTCAGTAGTCCCTATAACATGACACAATTTAATTTGTGGTGCTTTTAATTAAGGGATAAAAATCAGTTGCAAATGTTACTTTTTATGGAAAGTAATGCGTTACGTTACTTTTGCGTTACTTTTTAAATATGAGCAGGGTTTGGTTGTTTGTTTTTAATATATGAAGTTCTATTTATAGCAAATGTAAAAGCCCTTTCACATCAAAAAGTGTAATGCATAAACCTCAGGCTGAAGGAAAAGTAAATTCACATCTGTAAAATAGAATGCTGGAGAAGAAGGTTCAACACTCTTCAGCAATAAAAAACAATGAAGCACAATTGTTAGTTTATCTAAAGTCATTTTTGCTTATTAGTATGATTGAACTGGATCATCAAAGGTCAGCAGCAAAGACATTGGTTAATAAAATGGGATTAACAAATTTATCCTTTAAAAGTAGGGTAATCATAGCAAGTTTCATCCATAGTCTGTCTGTTTAACATCTGCGTTTAGCTTCAAATGACGTCTTTGAGTATTATTAAAAGTATTATTAGCTTCTATATCTGTAGAATTTGTGAATAATGTAAAATAGCTTTGGGTGCCTTTAAAGGAATAGTTCTTGTAAATTCAATTTGATGTTTTTAATTAATTAATTATTTTTTTGCTTTGTAATTAATATAATAATATATTACTTTAAGACATAATATATACTATATATATATATATATATATATATACAGTTAATATAATGATATATTAATATATTATAATAAGAAAATGAAGGAGAATATTTACCATGAAATAAAAAAAATCAATAGATACATTAAAATGAATTTACAAATAATATGAAAGGCATTTCTAAATATTTTTGATCAAATAATATTAAATTTTATAATATTTTAATCAAAAATAAATAAAAAATGTATAAAAATGTATTTTAAAAAATATATATAATGAAAGTCAGAGGGGACTGTAGCAAAATATTGGGTGATTTAAAAAAAAAAAAAATTATATTAAAATAAATTTACATTTTCATTATTCCCCACCTATTTGATTACCTATCATCTGTGGAATATAGAAGTAATTTTTTTTTTTATTTATTATTTTTATAAAATATATTAAAATATTTAAATTTAAATCCTGATTAAATTTAAATATTAAATAATAAAAGTGAATAGGACTGGAGCTGTAAAGCTGCAAAATGAGTCATAGGAAACATATAATTACTTTTTGTGAGGAATAGGCAGAAATTTAAGTTATTTAGTGAAAATCTACATTTTGACAGCGTCAGTCTCCATTTACCTTCAATATGTGTATAAGAGCTAGGGATGTAACGATGCACTGTGGACCGGTTGAAAATCGATACAAAAATGTGACGATTCAAATCGGTTGAGATGCTAAACAAATCGCGATACAATTGGGGGTAGGAGTTTATATGAATGTATCTCTGAGGGGAACTGACTGTCTTTAGAAGTTTAGATGCTATTTTTTTCATCTTGCCTTTGTAAAATGCATAATAAAGTAGTGTTCATAAACGTAGTGCTGCTTTTTTACAGCAGTAACCAAAGAAACGCTGTATTGCTGCTGTTCCATAAGCGCCACCTGCTGGCAGAGAGTGAATTTGCGTCTCCTTCAGCTCGTCTGCTGTTTTTGTTTCGTGCAGATTTGTTTTATGTATAGTTTCACAAAATTGAAGTCAGACCATTCTGTCTTTGCTTCAAATTTCTATCTAATTTAGATTAAAAACATGTATGCAGCATCTTTGTTTGGATCTTGATGAAAATGCAGTGGTTGCCTCTAATTTTAAATGGAAATAGCACCGGCAAAGTCTTAGTTTGTTTATATGAAGAGATTTCTTTTATTTGTGTTATTTATTTGATTTGGGATTTGTTTTAAAATTTCAATTTAGTTTTGTTATTTGCCATATTTCAATTTCACAAAGAAGTGTGCAGGATTTTGTCCAAGCAATAATAAAAGGACACCTTTTTCATTTATAATTTGTCTTAAATCTCATTTTGTTAAAAAAAAAAAATCATGATTTTGAAATGAATACCGTGAATCGTATCGCATCGTGAGTTGAGTGAATCGTTACAGCCCTAATAAGAGCGTTTTTGGAGGACCTTCAAAATGGTTCTCTTTGTGTTCCATAGGGAACTGAAAGTAATACGGGATTGGAATGAACTGTAAACAAATGATGAGAATTTTCATTTTTGAGTGACCTGTCCCTTTAAGATTCAGTGCAGGCTCATTTCAACAGCAGCATTACTCTTTTACTGACCGTATTTATTTGTACCTTTTCAAGGGGGCCTGTGTTCCACAAAAGGATCCATCTTGTTTCTCAGTGCCGGGAGTTTTCTTCATCTGTCCTCTCACTGGAAAAACCTTAACAAAGACTGAAAAAGAGATGCACATAAAGGAAGCCATTCTAATGGTGAGGTTATTACAGACAAAATCTTGAAGACTGTCAATCTTGAAGAGATTCCATTTATAAGTTACTGAACATTCTTCTTTCTTCACAGAGGTTCTCAGAGGATGCCATAGAGGCCTCCATTATGATGATTCACACCAGATAGATAGGCAGACAGACAGACAGACAGACAGATAGATAGATAGATAGATAGATAGATAGATAGATAGATAGATAGATAGGCAGACAGACAGACAGACAGACAGACAGACAGACAGACAGACAGATAGATAGATAGATAGATAGATAGATAGATAGATAGACAGACAGACAGACAGACAGACAGACAGATAGATAGATAGATAGATAGATAGATAGATAGATAGATAGATAGATAGATAGATAGATAGATAGATAGATAGATAGATAGATAGGCAGACAGACAGACAGACAGACAGACAGACAGACAGACAGACAGACAGACAGACAGACAGACAGACAGATAGATAGATAGATAGATAGATAGATAGACAGACAGACAGACAGACAGACAGATAGATAGATAGATAGATGATAGACAGACAGACAGACAGACAGACAGATAAATAGATAGATAGATAGATAGATGATAGACAGACAGACAGACAGATAAATAGATAGATAGATAGATAGATAGACAGAGGATCTGTCGCTCCCCTCCGCTTGATGTCGCTAGAACACAATGTTTGCGTCCCGGTCGCTTTGTGACCATATTTCCGGTCGAGGATCTGTCCTCTTCTCGCTGTAAACACATCGCTTGGTGGTGGTGTGTCTGACAGTTATAAATAATTCAGAACAACTTATTTTTCATTTTTGAGAAATATTTTTTGCACACAGTGAATCGCTAAGAATGAAGAAGTTTTTCGACGGCATTAAGAAGGATATTAAATTCAAGTCAGCAGGGCCAGGAAAGAAACTTACAGATGACAGCAGGTAACAGTTAAAAGATCAGACCTGTCAACTTTACATTAAACTCAAACTCAATCAGACATTATGAGGTTATATTATCAGACCGCGATAGCGTGTTTTCTCGTAATAGACTTTCTCGCGTTTGAAACGGTTAAAACTGCAAGTTAGCTATTGTTTTACACCTTAAATCTATTGTAATGTACAGAAATCTGAACAAAGTGCATCTATACCTGTCTGACTGCATTTCTGACATAATCATATCTGTATGGAAACATGTATAGTATGTGCTAAATGCATTAGTGTTTTAACTAACGTTACACAGAAATAGTATCCGACTTGTGAGTTGAACCTTATCGCTATAATTACTGATAGAGCAACAGGCTTAGTAAAGGTCTCGAGTTAGTCACGTGGGAGTGGTGTTATTGGTTACAACAACAGTTTTAAGCTCAGATATGAGTGGGTGATATATGTGACCCTCGACCACAAAACCAGTCATTTTTGACATTTATACATCATCTGAAAGCTGATTAAATAAGCTTTCCATTGATGTGTAGTTTGTTAGGACAATATTTGGCCGAGATACAACTATTTGAAAATCAGGAATCTGAGGGTGCAAAAAAAAAAATCGCCTTTAAAGTTGTCCAAATGAAGTTCTTAGCTATGCATATTACTAATCAAAAATCAAGTTTTGATATATTTAGAGAAGGAAATTTACAAAATATCGTCATGGAACATGATCTTTACTTAATATCCTAATGATTTTTGGCATAAAAGAAAAATCTATAATTTTGACCCATACAATGTATTGTTGGCTATTGTTCCAAATATACCCCAGCGACTTAAGACTGGTTTTGTCGTCGAGGGTCACATATCTGGTTTCTCCTGCAGCTCTAAACCTCAAGCCCCACAGGCTCCTCACGAAGCGCCCAGAAAAGCGGCCACCGATGACGCGCAGAGAGCAGGGGCCGCGGCCCTCGCCAGGATCGACCAACAGCACCGGCCCAAGGTGCAAACATCCCACGATGCCATAAGGAATCAGGGTAGATTATTAGATTTGTTTGTACTCAGAAATCTAAAAATATTAGTGAATTTTAGTCACATTTTGTCGTTGTGTTTCAGTGAAGCGAGAACTTGAAGCAGAGGCGGCTGCCATAGCGGCCAGTCTGAAGAACACTGATGTCGAGGCAAGTCGGACATATATAGTTTTTGTTTGCATTTAGCTGGCCGATTTGACTTTATTCTGATTCAGAATTACGCAAAACCAAATGTTTTTGCTGATATGTTGACTGCAAGTGTCTGAAAATAGAGCAGTTAGATAATGTGACTGGTATTTGGTCATGTGATCTAAACATGGCAGCCACCATGAGGTGGACCACCCTTATGTAGATGCCTTGTCCAAATATTCACACTTGTGGTCTTTGCACTTGACTACTTATGACTTCTTTCCTGTATTTGGCCCAAGTGTTCAAGTGAGGATGAAGACCACAAGTGTGTGTAGAACTTTTCATTACCTGATGGGACACACTTGTAGTGTTGTAAAAATGCTTACAACAGTGTTTACTTAGTTGATTTTTATTTTAAATACTTTGTTTGCATTTTAAAATCAACTTCTAAATGTCTGTTCAGTAGTCCCTATAACATGACACAATTTAATTTGTGGTGCTTTTAATTAAGGGATAAAAATCAGTTGCAAATGTTACTTTTTATGGAAAGTAATGCGTTACGTTACTTTTGCGTTACTTTTTAAATATGAGCAGGGTTTGGTTGTTTGTTTTTAATATATGAAGTTCTATTTATAGCAAATGTAAAAGCCCTTTCACATCAAAAAGTGTAATGCATAAACCTCAGGCTGAAGGAAAAGTAAATTCACATCTGTAAAATAGAATGCTGGAGAAGAAGGTTCAACACTCTTCAGCAATAAAAAACAATGAAGCACAATTGTTAGTTTATCTAAAGTCATTTTTGCTTATTAGTATGATTGAACTGGATCATCAAAGGTCAGCAGCAAAGACATTGGTTAATAAAATGGGATTAACAAATTTATCCTTTAAAAGTAGGGTAATCATAGCAAGTTTCATCCATAGTCTGTCTGTTTAACATCTGCGTTTAGCTTCAAATGACGTCTTTGAGTATTATTAAAAGTATTATTAGCTTCTATATCTGTAGAATTTGTGAATAATGTAAAATAGCTTTGGGTGCCTTTAAAGGAATAGTTCTTGTAAATTCAATTTGATGTTTTTAATTAATTAATTATTTTTTTTGCTTTGTAATTAATATAATAATATATTACTTTAAGACATAATATAACTGTATATATATATATATATATATATATACAGTTAATATAATGATATATTAATATATTATAATAAGAAAATGAAGGAGAATATTTACCATGAAATAAAAAAAATCAATAGATACATTAAAATGAATTTACAAATAATATGAAAGGCATTTCTAAATATTTTTGATCAAATAATATTAAATTTTATAATATTTTAATCAAAAATAAATAAAAAATGTATAAAAATGTATTTTAAAAAATATATATAATGAAAGTCAGAGGGGACTGTAGCAAAATATTGGGTGATTTAAAAAAAAAAAAAATTATATTAAAATAAATTTACATTTTCATTATTCCCCACCTATTTGATTACCTATCATCTGTGGAATATAGAAGTAATTTTTATTTTTTATTTATTATTTTTATAGAATATATTAAAATATTTTAATTTAAATCCTGATTAAATTTAAATATTAAATAATAAAAGTGAATAGGACTGGAGCTGTAAAGCTGCAAAATGAGTCATAGGAAACATATAATTACTTTTTGTGAGGAATAGGCAGAAATTTCAGTTATTTAGTGAAAATCTACATTTTGACAGCGTCAGTCTCCATTTACCTTCAATATGTGTATAAGAGCTAGGGATGTAACGATGCACCGTGGACCGGTTGAAAATCGATACAAAAATGTGACGATTCAAATCGGTTGAGATGCTAAACAAATCGCGATACAATTGGGGGTAGGAGTTTATATGAATGTATCTCTGAGGGGAACTGACTGTCTTTAGAAGTTTAGATGCTATTTTTTTCATCTTGCCTTTGTAAAATGCATAATAAAGTAGTGTTAATAAGCGTAGTGCTGCTTTTTTACAGCAGTAACCAAAGAAACGCTGTATTGCTGCTATTCCATAAGCGCCACCTGCTGGCAGAGAGTGAATTTGCGTCTCCTTCAGCTCGTCTGCTGTTTTTGTTTCGTGCAGATTTGTTTTATGTATAGTTTCACAAAATTGAAGTCAGACCATTCTGTCTTTGCTTCAAATCTCTATCTAATTTAGATTAAAAACATGTATGCAGCATCTTTGTTTGGATCTTGATGAAAATGCAGTGGTTGCCTCTAATTTTAAATGGAAATAGCACCGGCAAAGTCTTAGTTTGTTTATATGAAGAGATTTCTTTTATTTGTGTTATTTATTTGATTTGGGATTTGTTTTAAAATTTCAATTTAGTTTTGTTATTTGCCATATTTCAATTTCACAAAGAAGTGTGCAGGATTTTGTCCAAGCAATAATAAAAGGACACCTTTTTCATTTATAATTTGTCTTAAATCTCATTTTGTTAAAAAAAAAAATCATGATTTTGAAATGAATACCGTGAATCGTATCGCATCGTGAGTTGAGTGAATCGTTACAGCCCTAATAAGAGCGTTTTTGGAGGACCTTCAAAATGGTTCTCTTTGTGTTCCATAGGGAACTGAAAGTAATACGGGATTGGAATGAACTGTAAACAAATGATGAGAATTTTCATTTTTGAGTGACCTGTCCCTTTAAGATTCAGTGCAGGCTCATTTCAACAGCAGCATTACTCTTTTACTGACCGTATTTATTTGTACCTTTTCAAGGGGGCCTGTGTTCCACAAAAGGATCCATCTTGTTTCTCAGTGCCGGGAGTTTTCTTCATCTGTCCTCTCACTGGAAAAACCTTAACAAAGACTGAAAAAGAGATGCACATAAAGGAAGCCATTCTAATGGTGAGGTTATTACAGACAAAATCTTGAAGACTGTCAATCTTGAAGAGATTCCATTTATAAGTTACTGAACATTCTTCTTTCTTCACAGAGGTTCTCAGAGGATGCCATAGAGGCCTCCATTATGATGATTCACACCTTTAATAAAGACAAAGATAAAGTAAAGGCTGCCATTGACATCATTAGCAAGTGAGGACTATTTCATTCAAATTTTGCACAACAGTATCTCAGTATAATGTTCAACTGAAACTCAATGTGTGGACACAGGTACATCGAAAACATCTGTAAGAATCCCACTGAGGAAAAGTACAGGAAGATTAAACTTAGCAACAAAGTGTTTCAGGTATGAGCATTTTCACTGTCAGGATTGAGAAAAAAATAGCAAATTCACTCATATTTTCTTGTTTTACTCATAAAGGAGAAGGTCCGTGGGATTGAAGGCTCTCGGGAGTATCTTCAGGCGTTGGGATTTGAAAGCACCACATTGCCGGTGGACGACGAAGGTAATATAAGAATAGCATTATATTTAAAGGGGTCATATGATGCTATTTTAAAGATCATTATTTTGTGTTTGGTGTAACAGAATATGTTGACATACTTTAATGTTCAAAAAACACATTATTTTTCAAATACTGTACATTATTGTAGGTCCTCTATGCCCCGCCTCTCTCAAACATCGTTTTCTACAAAGTCCCTCCTTCCGACAAGCATGGTCTGCTCTGATTGGCCAACTGACTCAGTGCATTGTGATTGGCCGAACACCACAAGCATGTGTCAGAAATGTAATGCCCCTTTCCATAATCGTGAGCTTCAGCTTTCAAGTTGGTTTTATCTATCTTTTCAAGCCCGAGAGGGGAACAGATCGCGTGACAGACACAGTGATGATGCTCGTATGTATTTGCACACAAGCCGCGGTTAAGACGATTTCTGACGGGCTGTACACTCCACTGTGATGTGACCCTGTTCCCCTCACACACACTCACACATGACGCGTTACGCGCAAAACTCCACATTTGAAGTCAATAGCAAATACTTGAACTAATAACTAAACATACTTACAGTCACTGATTCAGAAGTGCCAGATTGTCATAGCAAATAGCCTTCACAGCCAGCCTTGTACTCTACTAGGTTCACGAAACGGTCGTCCATAAAATGCGTTGCACAAATTCGAACATTTGGGTTGTGCTGTTCTGTTGTAAATAATCCTAATGATTCCTAATTGCATCTACTTTCGGAAGCCAAATAAAGTGCTTTTGCTTTCGCCTAGAAACACACAGCGTCTCCCTGACACGGCTGCATCAACACTACTGCGATTACTGAAACCACGCCTTCTTTCTTTGCGTGAACATTTGGGCGGCATTACGCAAATATTTCCACATCGTGACGTAGACATGTGGGGCGTGTTTGAATGAGGTGTTTTAGGGGGCGTGGCAGAGTCTTAACTTTGATAAAGAATATCTCTTTGGTTTTGAGACTTTAGTCTTTGCAACTTCAGGGATCTTATCTATGCACAATCAGCTTGTAACACTCCAAAGAGAAAGAAACACTTGAAATCGCATCATATGCCCCCATTAAATGTAAAGTGTGTAATATCTTTGACGCCAAGTCCTCGCATCAATGAATAATGTCTCTCAGACAGGACTGAGGAGTTCCTGGTGTTGCCGGCGCAGGAGTCAGAGGCTCTGGAGCAGATGAAGGCTCATTTGGAGCAGCTGCAGAAGGGCGAGCCGGTCAGAGCGAAGCTGGACCGTCAGCCACAGGTCTTCAGCGCCTCACAGCACGCAACACACTTCGAGCTTCCTCCAGACTTCTACAATCTGACCGCGGAGGAACTGAAAAGAGAACAGCAAATGAAGTAAAAAATCAACAGTAGTAGAAGTTGTGCTGTCTAAGCCAATAAAGTCTTACCGTGTTTTTTATGATCTTCCTTCATCGCAGGAGTGAAGTCGTGGAGAGAAATGCAATGCTGCGAACGAAAGCCATGCGTGAGAAAGATGAGCAGAGGGAGAGAAGAAAGTACAACTATGCGCTTCTGAGAGTGCGGTTGCCGGATGGAAATATACTCCAGGGTCAGTAGTTTTGTATTATTTTAATTGGTTATTTATACATAAAGTGTAAACATTAGTAGCATATATAATATATGTCGAGGTTTATATATACCTATAGCAAGCACGAAAATTCCACCTATGAGAGTTACGTTCGTCCATCTAGTAGTAGTCCGTCTGTCTAAACACTAGTAAACAGAAAGGTTAGGGGAAAATAGTGTGCACTATTTAAATGTAATAAAAAGTAAAATATAAAATTGGTAAAACTGAATTCAAAAATGACATTAATTTATTTTATTCTGTTGTCAGTCAGTCAACCAAATATTTTCCCTAAATATTTAACACAACTTTATAATATCTTTAAAAATGAAAAATACATTTAATATTTTGTATTGTAATTTATTGTAATATAGCAGTAAACAGCAAAAAAAAAGTGTAAAAAGTAATATACACTATTATAATTTTATATATATATATATATTATATAATTTTATATATATATATATATATATATATATATATATATAGATAGATAGATAGATAGAGAGAGAGCTTTTTTAATCATGCTCCTATGAAAGTATCATTGGACATTTTTGAAACTAAGCCATTAATTTAATAGCTGACTAATAACTTTTTCTTTGTTTATTTTCACTATGTATAATATGTGTGTGTGTGTGTGTGTGTGTGTGTGCAAGAACTTGACTGGTCTGCATAAACCCAGCTGAACACCTCTGGTCTGACTTTAAATACCAAAAACTCATCACCAAACACCAATGACTTGTACAGTAAAGTGAAAGTGACGTGACATGTGGCCAAGTATGGTAACCCATACTCGGAATTTGTGCTCTGCATTCAACCCATCCAAAGTGCACACAAACAGCAGTGAACACACACACACCGTGAACACACACCCAGAGCAGTGGACAGCCATTTATGAGTTGGGGGTTCGATGCCTTCCTGCCGGACCTGAGACTCGAACTCGCAACCTTTGGGTTACAAGTCCGACTCTCTAACCATTAGGCCACGACTTCCCCAGTACATACACTATGTGGACAAAAGCATTGACACCCCCTTCTTTAGAACAGAAAAAGGCACTTCCAAAACTGTGGCAACAAAGATGAAAACAATTCATGTATTTAAAACTTGTATTTCCATCTCTGTTGCAACAGTTTTGGAAGTGTCTTAAATTACTGTACAAGTCATTGGTGTTTGGTGATGAGTTTTTGCCTCAAGGTCTGCATTTAAAATCACACCAGAGGTGTTCAACTGGGATTAATCTCAATTATTTTATTCACAGACATAGTTGAACTAAATATAATATTTAACACCAATATATATTAATTTTAAATTAAATTAATTTTTTTGTATTGTTATATTGTATTTTAAAACACACACACACATATATATATATATAGAGAGAGAGATTTTAGGAAAGGGGTCTTTCACATAAAAAGTTTGAATGACACCTCATGGTCTCAAATAACATTTTTGGTCAAATGTGTAAGTTGCACATTGATGCATTTAAACCCTCCAGAATGCTTTGCCCCATAGATGTCTGTTGTCTTCTTTTGGCTAGCTTGTTCTCAATATGAAATGCTCTGCAGGCACTTTCCTAGCGTGGGAGAGGGTGGCAGCGTTGTACCAGTTTGTGCGTGATTCTCTGGAGAACGGTTGGCAACCCTTTGAGCTGATGGCACCCGGAGGACAAAAGCTAAAGGATGATGAGGAATTGGCTCTGAATGAGTGCAACCTGGTAAGTCAAGTTCAAACAAAACAGTCCACAATGTTTAATTCAATACAAAATGATCAATACTTAAATCAAACATTTGTTTTCACCTTCTAGGCCCCAGCAGCTCTGCTGACCTTCTCATGGGACGCCGCAGTGCTGGCAGACATCGCTGCTGCCGGAGGAAAGACTGCTGTTCTGCTTAAAGCCGCACTGTTAGAGAACATCAAGACCCTGAGCTGAATGTTTAGTCTCCCCAGTCACTGCTGTCCCCGCCTGCGCTCTCCCGCGAGTTTCTCTTCCATCGTCCACCACAATCCCACACGGTTTCACAGGATGGTCCCGATGCTTTGATTGTGTCCACAGCATGTGCTAGGTGTATTTATATGGTGCTAAACGCAGGAGTTTTTCCTGTCAGTGATGTTATGAGGAGCGTTAGCACCTTATGGGCCAATTTCCAAACAATCTGTCCTATTATAATGAATTGTTGCTTGAGGTAACATGACCATGATATGAAGAGGGAAGATGCTCAGTTCGATTGGAAATGGTCTGTGAGAGGATCTGTTGTAATTTAAAGCACTTTTTAGCTACTGCGGAAAGAGAAATGTTGATGTACCATGTAATCTCATTGTGGCAAAAAAGCGCTGATCTAACATGAGCTCTACCAAGTTCCGTCTTTTGTTGTATTAATGGTTTGTCTCCTGCTTAACATAAATGAAACTACGCATGAATGTTTCAACGCAACTTAAATTAGACAAACAGCTCTGGTCTCCAACAACAATCTACCTCCTAATGCAGATAAATGTCCACTTGTCACCATGTCTGTTAATTAACTTGTATAATTAAGCCCAAAGTATTCTTCAGTTTTTATGCATAAAGCACATGCTGCATAAATCTCATCAATTTTTTTGCACTATTTTGTCCACAAGGTGGCAACACTGACCCAGCCTATTGGTTCATAGTTAAAAAGAAACCCATAATATTGAATGTTTTTGCAACTCTGAAGTAAGCCATTTTCTGTGAATGTGCGAGACTTCCGCTTCTGTGTAAATTAGAAGAATAAAGTGCAGTAAACAGTAAAACTATTTGCGCTACAAACTAGTGCGTTTATGCTTAATATTTAAATATGATAAACATTAGTTTGGAATATTAAGCAGCATAACGCCGCTTTTTGTACAGGTAAAATAACTAGAAGTGATTGACACCGGAAGCCTCACACATGCACATATTTACACGCACTTGCGTTAAAAATATGGATAACTTCTGGAGAGAAATAGTGCAGACCCTAGATAAGTTTTAATCTTTCTAGTCTGTGTTCGCGCACACGAACAAATGCTAATAAATTAAATATACCTTGAAAGGCTACGCGATGGCATTCACCTTATTTTTAAATGCAAAAACCATTTAGTGTGAATGTGCGAGACTTCCGCTTTATTAGGCTCTGTAGTTACATAACTTTAATACAGTGCAGTAAATATAAACAACAAAAAAACAGCTAAAAACCAATGTTTATAATTACGATAATAAATGTAACAATACTATAACAAATACCAGTTTATAATATCATGGAGCACAGTAGACTGTCTTTGTAAAGTGGCTAACACCGTAAACCAAGTTAAAAATGCACCTGATTTGAGTATTAGACTGATTCTGTTGCAGAAGAATATTGTCACGTGCTTGTTTCTTTATTAAACCATCTATTTTAAAAATGATCAGTGCTTGTATTTTACACACCATTTTGTCAAGTATAACATGTTGTTCCGTTGCATTTGATGTATGAAATAAAATGCATTGTCAGATGAGATGAGTGTGTGTGAAAGAAACCAAATGTCATGTGATCACTTGGAAGGAAAACGTTCGTTAACAGCATATTAAAAGTTGTTCATTTTTAAATAATGCTTTATTTAAACAAGCTTTGTAGGAAACCCATTACAACTGCAAACTACTGCGCAGTTTATTTGAGAATTAACTCGATATGGAGAATTTTCCCCATATTGGATGCCACCTACTATTTCAGTTTCTACACCATTTTTCAAAAAAACAAATAGTATTTACACCGCGTATGGCAGCTTGGGCAATGCAATGCTGTTTTTATACAAAGCCTCTTTGAAAAGAAAACAAGGGAAAACTTCTGGTGGGCTAAAGAAGTTATGATGGGGGTGGAAGAAAGAAAGAAACAAATGGAATATAAAAGTGCAATATATTTCAATTGTCATTATTTTTGAAAGACATACATCAGTTCAAGTATTCTGAATGGAAAAAAAAAAATAAAGGATTTAAAACAAGGTGCCGAGCACTAAGCCCAGCAGAGAGCATCAACCTCCTGATTGGTGTCAGAGCTGATGAATGTACCAGCAGAGCTTTCAAAAAGTGAGACCTCACCTATGAAGAAGAACTGTACACCATCTAACAGACCTCCACTTAAAGAAGAGACAAATGATTCATTCTAGGGACCTTTAATACTGTGTGATCCTTCGAACTGGAGATCAGATTTTAAACGTCTTTTAAACCCAACAGGAAGGGGTCAGATCTCAGGCGGTGGCTGGGGTGAGGCAGGGTAGGGCAAGAGCAGCAGTTTCGGATGCATTCGTGTCCATGGGCTCTGTGTTTCTCTCGGTTTGTTGCAAGGATGTGTTGGCATCCTGCTCAGAAGATCCTAAGAGAAAAAACACCTTTATCAATCTTATTCTGGCAGATTTGTGTTTGTTGTCAAGCTTTATTTACTACATATACCAACCAGATTGTTCCCCAATGATGATGCAATCATCGTCTTCATCATCTTCAGTGTCCGCTTGGAAGCCATCGGTTTCCATGGCCTCAGTCTGAATTTGTTGTGTAACAAACAGCAAAGTTAGCAGAAGACAAGTAAACAGTAAGCAAAAAAAAAAAAAAAAAAGTCTTGACACTGCACCTGTTCGGAGTCACCACATTTCTTCATGTACTTTGTGATGGAGTGGCTGCTGGCGCTTTTCCTCTTGTTGGAGGGTGTGGAGGAGCTGGACATGGTGGGCGAGTTTCCCTGTGAGCCGGCGTGCTCGTCGCGAGTGATCTGAGCGCCGGAGGTGAGGTAGGTCCACTGGCAGGGAACAGGCAAGGCCTCCTGAGAATGACGGGCCAGAACTTCCGGGTGCACGTGCCAGCAGCATCGTCTGTAAGTGGAGCGCTTTTCGTACACGGCGTGCTCCTTAATGATACGCCTGATGTGGATCCTTTTGGCAAACCAAGACAATATGCTTAGAAATGTGTTTTGTGTTGCTTCATAATATTGTGACATGCTTCCAAAAAATAAAAAAAATGGAAGCCAATGACAACATGTTTTCCAGGCATTAGGCAAATGAGTCATTGATTTACACAGAAATATACACCAAAATAGCCACATATTTCCAAAGGAATTTATCAATAGTGTTGCAGGAATACCTGCTGAAACCCAGATATTTTCACTTTTATTCTGACATAAAATGCATCAGTAATACCAACTTGTGATTTTTCTAAGCTTGTAAATGCTTTTAAACAGGCGGTTGCTAACAAGTGACTAAATGGGACTGCTGATGTTATCGGGGACATTAAATGTCATCACACAAAACAAGAAAACTCATCTACTCACTAGTCCACTTATACAGCCTCATTGTTTACAATCATGCTCTTGCAACTTTCTACTCAACTACTCAAACTTTCCAACTTAAAGACTGAAAGAGTCAGAAGCTTAAAGGATTAGTTCACTTCCAGAATAAAAAATTGCTGATAATTAGTGGTGGCCAACGGGTTGAAGGTCCAAATAGATGAGCATTTGTTGTTAAAAAGCATACCATTTATTTATTTATTTTTAGAAAATGACTGATCGTTTCACTAGACAAGACCCTTATTGCTCGGCTGGGATCGTGTAGAGCACTTTGAAGCTGCATTGAAACTGTAATTTGGACCTTCAACCCACTGATCCCCATTGAAGTCCACTATATGGAGAAAAATCCTGGAACATTTTCCTCAAAAACCTTAATTTCTTTTCGAATGAAGAAAGACATGAACATCTTGGATGACATGGGACGACTAAATTATCCGGAAACTTTAATTCAGGAGTGAACTAATCCTTTTAAGTCATGCAGCCGTGGTGTAGTTCATTTATATCACAAATAGCTTTTTTATTTCTGCATTTATGCTTCAAAATTAATAAAAGGTATGCTAATTTTTGAAGATATATAAAATTTGTAAGAATGATGAATTTTTGTTGGTCACAGCATTTATTTTCTGCAATAATCCAAAAGCCAATGGAAAAATCTAAAACTTAAAGCCCGGGACACACCAAGCCGACAGTCGGCCGTCGGGCAACGTCGGTGAGCGTCTGTCGGGATAGTTTGTTGGTTAGCTGGTTTGTTTGGCGTGTTCCACACATCCGCTTTCGTCGGTGGCAGTTTGCCCGATTCAGCATGTTGAATCAGCATCAGTGAGAACTGATTGGATGTTCAGGTTAAAGAACGAGTCAGTGCTTGAGAATTAAAGCGCCTGATGAAAACGGGCAAGTAAATGAAGGTGGCACAGACAGAAGACCGTTTTAATGTTACTTGATCTTTCCCAAGCTTTCCAATATGCAAATATTTTCATAACAACATGAGCCACTTAAAATGAAGTCAGTTATCAACATAACCGATATTCAAAATGGTAAGCAAGCGCTGCTTTGTTTACGTTTCATATATATGCGTATATCCTTGTTTCAGTTTCTCCTTTTGAATGACAAATATTAGGGCTGCACGATTAATCAAATGCGATAGTCATGTGCATCTTTAGCCCTATTCGGACGGTAATTGTTTCTCAGGGGGACGTAAGTGATTTTCACCATATACAGGGGGTAGTTGGTGATTTAATTGCCGTCCGAATCCAGGATGTCTGTGTTTTTCTCTCACCACCCCCGTGAAAATCCCCGGCCGAATTACCTACTGTTTTTTGACAAACACCGAGGTCGTGTGGTAATTTAATTGCCGTCTGAGTTCACGAGAAGAAATCGATTCAAAATTCAGTGTTTAATCCCTTTTTGAGCACTCCCGAACACCGTAACGTTGTACTTGTGTAATTTACATATTATTTCTGAAATGCTGGAAAGTATTTAAAAGAACAATACTTCATGACTGCTCAACCACAGCGACTGGGAGCAGAAAAAGAAGAAAAGCACAAACTTTCAAATGGGTCTTTATTATGGCAGCAGCAGGTATGCAATACAATTTTAAAATGTGTATTATAAACAGATATATATCGCGTATAATTATATACAACTATAGCGCGTCTATTTTCATATTTTTAAACAGGAGATTTAAATAATCAAATAATAAATATTATAAAATATGCTTGGAATAATAATAATACATTTTACATAATAATAAGTATTTTTAAATACATTTTACACAATAATAAGAATACATTTGTAAATAAAATTAATTTTATTTACAGCAGACAATCATGTGACTGGCCACGTGAGCAGCGAGTTCCCGGGTGCGTAGGATCACAGAACTCGCTCCGCTGTGAATAAATCTCCATCCGAATCCATGAGTTTTATCACTGAGGTGATATGTAAATTTATTTTTACAGACGTCCTTATGAGAAACAATTACCGTCCGAATCGGGCTTTTGTCAGTAAATCTGCTTCTGTAATCAGTAGTAAATCTCCATCACATGCTTTCAGATGGAGAAGCATTTACTACACAGAGCCGTAGTTCACTGACAAACTACGCAACATCGAGTTCATAATCGCAGGTGATATAATCGTGCGATAATGAAATCGAAGATATTGTTCTGCGATTATAAAAGCTGTTTATGTAGCTTGTCAGTAAACTACAGCTCTGTGTAGTACCGTATTGACCCGAATATAAGACAACACCCCTTTTTCCAGATGTACCTTTAGGAAAAAGGCTTTTCGAAAACCAAATCTTGTGTTTTACTGAGAAAAAATAAGTTAAAAAAATCTTAAATTATTTTCATATTGCATATTTTTCCTATTTTAATTTTTGTTTTGAAATTATGGTAAACACTGGTAAAATGTACCAACAATCACATTTAAAAATATGCACGTTTTGATATACCATAAAAATAAAAGGTAGCCCATTTGAAGTCTTCAAATCTGGGCACTGTCTTATGTTTTAAAATCACTTACAGAAGAAGTTTGTTCCCATCAGGCTAACATGACAGTCACGACTCATGCCGCTGGAAGATTTTTTTTCTCTTTTGTTTTCACTCGTGATCTTTACAACACACATTACATCACATATTTCGTGGCACACGCGTTTTACACGTATTTGGCGCCACCTATTGTTGTGGGTGTATTATTGACATGTCAAAGACTAGACCCTGAATATACGACCACATTTTTTCAGATGTATTTCCAAGAAAAAAAACATTGTCTTATATCGGGGTCAATACGGTACATGGTGCTCTATCTGAAAGTACGTGACAATAACACATTTAATAACATGTTTTTACTCCAAACTCACTTCATAACGTCAGTCGAGTGTTTGAAATAAATCCTTCTGTGAGATGGTGCGGCTTCTTACACAGAATAAGACATGCAATATTTCATAGTATTCTAAGCAGTGATAAAGGCTATATCAATTAGCATTGCATTATTATATACTTTATTATAATGAAAGTTATAATAATAATTATAATAAGAACTCAAATAAATAATATATTGCCGTACCCTGTGTTTATTAGTCATGTTGGATCAATGAAAACAGTTAAATCTTCTGTTTATTCAGCAACTGCTTCTTCTGCGGGGCGTATTTGGAGTTTCCACGCGAGAGTGCCCTCTGGCCTTTGGATGGAGATTTACTGCTGATCACAGAACCATGTTTCACTGAAAAGTTGCTCATGACAATCGCAGCTTTTGCCCAACCGTGATTTCATTTTGAGTTATCGTGCAGCCCTAACGAATATATAATTGATAGCTGCTGATATAGACTGCTAATTCCTCTCACACAGGCGCAGACCGCACGTTAGGGCTGGGCGATATGGCCAAAAAAATTATCACGATAATTTTTTTCATATCAGTCGATATCGATAATTATCACTGTAAATGTCAAATCTTTATTTCTTTCAAGTTTAAACCCAGATTTTTGCTCCAAAGTGAAAGTTGTAGAAACCAGACCATTAATTTTCTTTAAAATAAATATCTAACTAGAAAAATTAATTTCTTAGTTGCTGCATGTTCTAATGAGTGATATCGTTTCAAATCAAGAAACGGGTTTAGGTTGCCTGATAATATTAATAATAAAAATAATAATATAACTTTTTTGTCTCTTAGAAATGCACAGTTGATAGTAGCTTGAGTTAGGATGCAGAGGTACATTTTTGTTAATTTTTAAAATCAGTAACATCTGTAAAAATTGTAGCAACCTCAGTTTTATATGGTTATATTTATTCTGATCAAGTTTTTTTCTTTTTTAATTAAGCATTGGTCTCCCATAGTAGCATACATTTAAATCATGATAAACAGTTAAAACCACACATATAACACCTCAATACCATGGTAAAAATATAACTATATGGTTTTAGGAAACTTATTTGTATGAAAAACTGTAGTCTAAAAACATTCAATATAAATGCACACATGCTATAGCTTAATCACAAATACATACATTATAATTATATACCATTACTCCTGTAATAAAATACAGTGTGAATATCCCACATTTCTGCCACAATATCATGGTGCAGTGAGTGTTACTACAGTAAATCCATGGTAAATGATGGCGGTGTAGACTGAAAAGCCTTCTGACTGTCTTGTTACACAGTATTTCTCCTGTTTGGCTCTGAACTAGTTTAAATCACAGAGTCATTTGTGTTCACCCTGAATTCAAGCGCTTCACACTGGATCTCACAGCACCGTTTAATGCTCGCGTGACCTAAACGCATCTGCTCTAGTGAGCTTGCGCCGACTTTGATCCGAGCGGATAAACAGTCCGTGTGGCGCGATTCAAATGAGGCGCGCTGTTTCGTTCCGCTTTTGGCGCATAAACATTATATCGAACATTTATCGAACTCTTCATATCGTTTTATCGAGGAAAACTATATCGCAATAACTATCGTTATCGAATTATCGCCCAGCCCTACCGCACGTGTTAGTTTGCAGTCGGCTGTAGTCTGTGCGATGTGTTCAAGCACAGCTTTTTGTCCAGAGACAACAGACGTGAGGCAACAACACCGTCGGCTTTCGTCACTGCTAGTTCTTTGAAGTCGGCTTGGTGTGTCTCGGCCATATGATGCTTTTTTTAAAGATCATTATTTTGTGTTTGGTGTAACAGAATATGTTGACATGATTTAATGTTCAAAAAACACATTATTTTTCAAATACTGTACATTATTGTAGGTCCTCTATGCCCCCGCCTCTCTCAAATGCATAATTTTTTACAAAGCCCCTCCTTCCGACTAGGGATGCAACGATACCATTTTTTCAGATCCGATCCAGAAAATTCTGAGTATCGCCGATTCCGATCCGATCCTAGCGCAGTTTTTTTTTTTTTTTTTTTTAATCAATGTAGAGTTTCTATACTTCTGTGTCACTCTTTTGTGTGTTAAACACAATCTACTAGACAACTTCATTTTAATGAAAAATAACATGAAAATATATACAGGGGCTGTTTACACCTGATCACTTCATGCGTTTTGTAATATAAATCCGATCGCTCAAAACACTCCAGGAGGTCTGAGCCACATTCCAGACGAACTGGACGTGTAAATGCATCTGGTTGTTGAAACCACATATGTGAATTTTACTCCTCCCAAAACGTAAAAATAATAAACGTGTGAGACCGTGTTATAGGCTATATGACATTTTAGTCAGATATGACTGCACTAATGCAACAAGCCTCACCGCGGATGAGTAGCTGAGCATCGCAGACGCGCAAACTGCCGCGAATGAAACTGAAAGAAAGACGCAGACGGTCAACACAATCATCTTCATTAAAAGTATAAGACAAACTTATCTTTCCAGTGCTGATGCCATGCGCTCTCATATTGTGGTCTTTGATTTGGAAATGAGCTGATAATTAATAAAATGCAGCGCTTTTGATTTCGTTGACGTGAAATTCGTTAAATTTATATACAGCGCGGGAATTGAAGATCGGATTTATATCCGTTTTGTGAAGATTTATGTGGCCAAGTGTAAATGGAAACGTTATAACAAATCAGATAGATAGGCCTATCAGATCAGAGAAAATGCATGACGTGCAGGTGTAAACAGACCCATTCATAATCTGACAAAAATAATATTATAAACTAGGTTAGTGAATAATTTAGCAGCAAAAGTTATTCTAGAAAAATCATGAGTGCACAATTTTAAAAATCTAAACATTTAGTGAAATAACATTATTTGGTGGGGAACAAATAAAAATGAATATGTGAAGGACTAAATCTGGTAAAATGTTACACATTGCTCTTTGCACTGTTGTAAAATACATTAATGAAAACAAGTAAATGTATTTATTTATAAATATAAACTACAAAATTAAAAGATATTCCTTTTAAATATATAGCACAGTAATGAAGGCAGCAACATATGATAGAGTAGTCCTGCCTCCATTACTGTGCTATACATTAGATTATTAATAGCCTTGATAGGACAGTACAAGAAACGCTATAAATAATTTAATTGCACAAAAGTATTATAATACGAAAAGCTCCAATAGAGAATGGCACAAAGCTCTTATGCGCATCCCGTGCGCAGAATGATGCGCTAGAAGCAGCACAGAGTCACAGCACGCAGCTCCAGTCAGAAGAGTTCAACGCACAGAGGGAAGAAATATTGATGCGTAGCTTATTAAATCTGCGCGATAGTTTATTGAGCCTTTTCTTTTAACGGTTTTAAATCTCAGTTACTGAGCGCTCTTGAAGAGAGTTTCATTGTTTTGACTGTAGTAACCGAACGCAACACGCAGTTTGAACGCTGAACGCAACACGCAGTTTGAACACTGAACGGAGGATAACGGACAGCCACAGCAGAGAGAAGAGTTTACGTGAACTTGAATTTAACGACTTAAATATTCATCTGTACCTCACATTAAACTATGGAACGGCTTCAGAACACTTGGACTCTATGGTGCTTTATAATGCTTTTGTGCTTTCGTGGGGCTTAACAATAACACAGAATAGTATATACAGAATATCGGATTTGGATCGGTCTCCTCTCTCCGATACCCGATCCACAGAAAATGACTGGATCGGAGCCGATACCGATCCTGAGTATCAGATCGATGCATCCCTACTTCCGACAAGCAAAGTCTGCTCTGATTGGCCAGCTGTCTTCCGCTTCTGGCGCTGCTGTGTTCAGTCGACGTTAAAGGATGGCTCCGCTCAATTTGTGTTTTTATATACTCTTTTACGTACTTTTACTTTCTCTTTTTACACGCTTAACGTCTGCACTATTTATCTATGACAAAAGAACACTTTTGGACATTAGACACCGCTGCACTAACCTGCTTCTGGACACTTTATCCACGGATCCAGCGTGGCCAGCGGAGATTCTTCGGAACGCCGAGGCTAACAAAGGCCACCCGAATAATCCCAGGAGGCGAATAACCCCTGGAATTCGTGACAGACTGAGGAAAAAAGCTCACAGCCCTCCTCTCCCCAGTATTCTGCTCGCAAATGTCCAATCCTTGGAAAATAAGATGGACGATCTTAGAGCCAGGACAAGTTTCCAACGGGACATTAGGGACTGTAACATCCTTTGTTTGACTGAAACATGGCTCACTCCCTCGGTCCCGGACACCGCTGTAACACCGTCTGATAACTTTTCTGTTTTACGGATGGACAGAACAGCCAAGGCCGGCAAAATCAAGGGTGGTGGAGTGCGTTTCATGATTAACAAGAAATGGTGCGACCCCAGGAATATCTCCATTCTGTCGCGTTCCTGCTCGCCTCATCTGGAACATCTCTCCATTATTTGCCGCCCATTCTATTTACCCCGCGAGTTCTCCGCGGTCATCGCTACTGCCGTCTACATTCCACCTCAAGCAGACACCGGCTTGGCTTTGTCCAAACTCCACGAAGAGCTCAGCGGCTACATCAACAAACACCCTGATGCTGCCTCTATCATCGCAGGGGACTTTAACAAAGCCAACCTCAGGAAGGTCATGCCGAACTTCCACCAGCATGTATCCTGTCCAACTAGAGGACCGAGTACACTGGATCACTGCTACACTCAGTTCAGGAATGCCTATAAAGCTCGGACCCAGCCAGCTTTTGGTAAATCAGACCACGCGGCCATTTTCCTCACACCGGAATATAAACAAAGGATCGTTCAGGAATCCCCGGGGAAGAGGGAAGTGACGTGCTGGTCCTCCCACTCTGAAGCTATGCTACAGGCGTCTCTTGATGACGTCGACTGGGACATGTTCCGGGCGAGTTCAGCTGACGTCAGCGAGTTCACGGATGTAGCACTAAGCTTTGTTTACATGCTAACCGACCAAGCCACTGAAACGGTAACAATAAGGACATTCTCTAATCAGAAACTGTGGGTGGACAGATCAATCCGTGCTGCGGTTAACCAACGCACTGCCGCATACAACGCCGGTCTTTTGTCAGGAAACATGAGCGATTACAAAGCATCATGTTATGCTCTCCGACGGGCATTTAGAGCTGCTAAACTCCGATACAGAGAGAGAATTGAGTCACACTTTCAGCTCAATGACTCTCGACGCATGTGGCAGGGACTGAAGACCATCTGTTCCTCTGGAAATAACTCCTCCGCCGAGGTGAGTGCAGATCCATCGCTGGTCGAAGAGCTAAACACCTTCTACGGCCGCTTCGAGTGCAACGACAGCGCGACTCTGCCGATCAGCACGTCAGGAAGCAGCAGACAGAGCAGCGATGTTGATCATGTTATCACCGTGACGGAGGACGAGGTCCGGAGAGAATTAAGGAGAGTAAACATCAGGAAAGCCGCCGGACCTGATGGGATTACCGGACGCGTCCTGAGATCATGCGCCGATTAGCTTGCTGGTTTGTTTACTTCCATCTTTAATGAGTCCCTTGCTACCTCTGTGATTCCCACCTCATTTAAGAAATCTGTCATCATCCCTGTGCCTAAGAACAGTAAACCCTCTTGCCTGAATGACTATCGACCAGTGGCCCTCACATCAATAGTCATGAAGGTTTTTGAGAGACTTTTAAAGAAACACATATGCTCCTCCATCCCTGCTACCTTGGACCCTCTTCAGTTTGCCTATCGCCCAAATAGGTCTACTGATGATGCCATCTCTCAGGTACTGCACTCCTCCCTCACACATATTGACAGCAAAAATGGCAACTATGTCAGACTGTTATTCATTGACTATAGCTCAGCTTTCAACACTATAGTCCCCTCCAAGCTAGCTGTCAAACTCTCAGACCTCGGCCTAAACACTTCACTCTGTGACTGGATCCAAGACTTCCTCACCGGCAGACCACAAGTGGTGAAAATGGGCCAGTTCATCTCCAACTCCATCACCCTGAACGTAGGAGCCCCGCAGGGCTGCGTTCTGAGTCCCCTGCTCTACTCTCTCTACACACACGACTGTGTGTCCTCTCACAGCTCCACTTCTATTGTTAAATTTGCTGATGATACTGTGGTTCTGGGCCTCATTTCCAACAATGATGAGACCGCATACTTGGGTGAGGTAGAGAGACTAACATCATGGTGCCAGGACAACTGTCTCTCTCTGAACGTGAGCAAAACTAAAGAGCTGATTGTAGACTTCAGGAAGAGACAGCAGCGGCCCTACACTCCTCTCATGATCAGCGGGACCCCTGTGGAGAGGGTGAGCAGCTTCAAGTACCTCGGTGTAAACATCTCCGAGGACCTGACTTGGCCTGCACACATTCAAACACAGGTCAAGAAAGCCAGGCAAAGACTGTACCATCTGCGACAGCTGAGGAAATTCAGGGTCTCACCAGCAATCCTGAAAACGTTCTATTCAGGGGCCATAGAAAGTGTATTGACTCAGTGTATTTCAGTGTGGTACAGTAACGCCACAAATCAGGACGGCAAAGCTCTGCAGAGAGTCGTGCGCTTAGCTGAGTGCATCTCTGGGTCTGCCCTCGCCTCTCTGGAGGACATCTACCTGAAACGCTGCAAAAGCAGAGCTGCAAAAATAATCAAGGACTCAAATCACCCCGGAAACCGTCTTTTCATCACACTGCCATCGGGCAAGCGCTTCAGAAGTGTGATGGCAAAAACTGAGAGACTGAGGAGGAGCTTCTACCCTCAGGTCATCAGGCTCCTAAACTCAGGCTCATGACATCTACAGGACTCAATTTAATTAACCGTAACACCCATCATTCTCCATCTTCCGCATTGCTGCTATATGTACATACCCGGTACAACCTGTTTGCACATTCATCTTGCACATCCCTGGTTATATTAATATTTATTAAACCCACAGTAGACTGTATTGCACATTTTAGTTCATTGCACATTTTACTCCTTATTTTATTTCTTGTTTTTACTATTATTATTATTATTATTATTACTTTTATTTTTTATCTTATTCCTACCTATATATATATCTATATATATATATATATATATATATATATATATATATATATATATATATATATATATATATATATATATATATATGCTCCTGTGTTATGTATCATCTTTTATTTTTATTTTTTTGCACTGTCCATTGAGCGGACCTGTCCTGACCTACATTTCACTACTGATTATACCCTGTATGATTGTGTATGTGACAAATAAACAAGAACCTTGAACCTGTCACAGTGCATTGTGATTGGCCGAACACCACAAGCACTCGTCAGAAATGTAACGCCCCTTTCCATAATCGCGAGCTTCAGCTTTCAAAACCAATGTAAAGACAGTTAATAATGTCCTTAGTTTTACTATCAGTTCAAGCCCGAGAGGGGAACAGAGTCGCGTGATAAGACACAGTGATGATGCTTGTATGTATTTGCAGTACACAAGCCACGGTTAAGACAGCTGACTCCACTGTGATGTGACCCTGTCTCTATCTCTCTCTCACACACACACGACAAGCAAAACTCTGCATTTGAACAGTCAATAGCAAATATTTAAACTAATAACTAAACATACTTACAGTCACTGATTCAGAAGCACCAGATTGTCATAGCAAAGTCGGAATTGACCCTTTTTTTATTTTTAGAAATAGCCTTCACAGCCAGCCTTGTACTCTACTAGGTTCACAAAACGGTTGTCCATAAAATGCGTTGCACAAATTCGAACATTTGGGTTGTGCTGTTCTGTTGTAAATAAATTTTTTATTGCTAAGATTAAATTGCTGTAAAATTACAGGAACGACTTTAAAAATAAATACAAAAATGTGCTGTTCATAACTGGCTGTGACATAACTGGAATTTACCTCTTAGACAACTTCAAACCGAACTACACAGCGTGATGTAAATGCGTAATCTGCGTCAGAATTTTATGATTGGCCCAGAATAGACGCCTTATGTCAGCGTGCTCATACCGGTAATCTCGTTCTGCATTCACACAGAGCACATTACTGGTAATGTTACAACTTCTCATACTGGTAAATTGTCGGAATTAATTTACTGGTATTTTTGAAAAGGTCCTGTTCACACGATCTCTTAACGGTAATTTACCAGTAAAGACTGTATGTATGAAAGGGACTAATGTTAGTTAATGTATAAAATATAGTTAACAAATGGAACCAGGTTTTTTGTCAAGGGAACCAGGTTGATGCTAACTTTCAGTATGACACTGTATGACTGGGTTACCTGGGTGGGATGATGTTAATGGAATTTATAGGGCTTTCTGTGGGTGAGGATGCTTGCTGGCGACAGAACTCCAAGAACTCGTTGATTATGACCTTACTGCTGTTCACATTCCCATGCAGCAAGGGCAGCAGCTGTGACAGCACTGAAGAGAAGTGAAAAAAAATTAATTAACATCACAACAAAACGTGAGAGGTTTTGCAGTGCAACTGTATTTAAAGCATATAGTGAAGACAGTTTCAGCTTTGTTCAGGGATGCAAACTTAGTGGATAATGAAAATATTCATGTGCCCATTTTTGGGAGTGAATTTTCACTGGTGATTCACACGGCTTTGTTGCACCACTCATAGTGTGAATGGGCTGAAAACAGCCTATAATACAATGTGTGCGCTTCATCGCAATGCAAATGCCATCCTAGCATTATCTTACACTTGAGTACTCCATGTAGAGGCTCATTTTAACAATAGCATTTCATAAAGCAACAGCCTGCAGATGAGAAAACTTTAGCTTCTAAATGTGTCTATAATCTACCAAGCATATAACAGACAAGCACACATGCTGTACTCACATTTCTCGTTCCTCTGTTGGCGTAAGAGGTCCTGTTCAGGGGTGCAAGGCTCGTCTCTGGGTAAAGGCTCAAGCATGCAGATAGCGTACGGTTGCAGGAGGTCCAGCGCAGGCTCTTCCCCGTCCCACAGGCAGCCGCGCACCACCGCCTCCAACATCTTCACCTTCCCTTTGGACATCAGCTCATTCTCCCATTCACAAGCCTTCATCCTCTGACGCACCTTTTGCTTCTCTGGATCTCCACCCTCCTGCAAGAGCAGCCCGTTAGCATCATGACGTGACTGAATGGGGCGACTGAAGAAGGGGGATGTTTAAAATACCTCGCCTTCCTCAAGTGCTCCTTCCCCTTCAGACAGATAACCGTGGGGCACAAAGAACCCATCATCATCGTCGTCGTCATCTCCTTCATCATCATCATCCTGGAAGGAAAAGCCAGGTTGAAGTCAACACCATATTCAAACATACAGACAACAGTGGCAAATTTATCACTACAGAAATAGTGATGTCATATCACTCACCCCCTCACTGTGTGACAGAGACTCTCCTGGCTCCTCTTCCTCCCACTCTTCATCACTGTCCACCTCATAATCCAGCAACTCCTGATAAGACAAAAACTTCAGGTTACTATAGAAGCTTTAGTAAATAAAGTCATAATTATACATTTCAAAGCAGCTTCAGAGAAAACCACCATGTTCATGTTTAGAATCCTAATACCTTCATGCCTTATAGTTGCATTTAGCAGGATAGAGCCGGGTAATTTAATTTACATTTTACAACTTTATCATGCAATCAAGCAGCAGTGATTGTCCTCTCTCCCAACATGAGTATACTACATGTACATGGATATAAATTTATACGCCATGCCAGCATCAAGGCTATTTTCATGGCGATCTCTGAATAAATTCTACAAGGTATACAATTAAATGGATATACATACTCAGTGTTTCCCCACACATAGACTTTACCTGGGCGGGCCAATCGCGACATCGTCTGATAAAATCAATATACATCTAACTTACCCTAAAAAGTGACTATATGTGGTGGTTTTGGCTGTATTACTGTTTTGTCTCATTCAGCGCACTGCCTGCATCTGAGTAACAAACTATGAACATATTAACAGATTAATTATGTTCATATTTAAAAGTCCAAACAGTCAGTAAGCGACAGGTGCTTGGAAACGCTGTTTTGTAAATGATTTCCTGATGAATCGGCTGAGTTACGGCCAACTGAATGTGCTGCTTCTCTGCCGCTCACTGCACAGAATAGATGCCGAGAGAGGCGACACTGTGCCAGGAGAGTCAGACCGGGGCAGTACTGGAGACTAGAGGTCGACCGATAGTGGATTTTACCGATACCGATATCTAGGTTGGACCACACTGGCCGATACCGATTAATCAACCGATAGTATTTAAAATAGATCCTGAATGAAAACTAAATAGAGCTTTACTATTTAAAAAAAAAACAAAAAAACAGTAACAGTACTGAACTATACTTTATAAATGAATAAAAATGTAGTATTAATATTTATTACTATATTGATTATTAAAGTTATTTCATAGTTTACAAATGTTAAAAGAAACTTTAAAATTTAAAAATGAAGCCTATTAGTAAATGTTGAAATGAAATGAACACACTCTAACAAGGAACAATACTTCTACAGCTTTCGTTAATGTTACAAATGGACTCTTAAGTATTACCATTTCATTTCAACAGTCATGCTTAAAGATGGCCATCTTGAAATACCTACAAAAGGCCATATTAAAATTACATGCACAGGTTATTGATATTGTATGTGCACTCTTTATTTGCTGCTATTTTAGAACACTGCATGATTATCTAATTAAAATATAAACAAATATGCAAGTGAGTGACACACTGTGCAAAAGCACAGCGCTGCGTCTTGGAGAAGTCACGGGTATCACACACACACACACACACACCAGACGCGCCATGTTCAATTTAAGCAGCGGTCTAAAACTGTTTATTTAATCACCAAACGGACATAAGTTTGCTTCAAGAATGAATTATGTGTCATAAATGAGTTTGAAGTTCGGTGTTTAAATAACAGAGCAAACGGAAAGAGAAAGCACGATCTGTATTACAGCTCTCTATATGAAGCATACAGACTGTATTAGAGCCACGGAAAGACAAACTTTTTGCTGGAAAATGCACAATACATAATTTATAGCCTAGGGCGAAGTCATTATGTACATTAACAATGATTTGGGACAAATAGGCTATAATGTTATTTAATGGGAAACTATGTGAATGGTGCTCTGTTCCGTGGCAGGATTTTCTGTCGGCTGCATTTAAATGCGCGTTTGAAATTTCCCGCTCTGTGCAGCGCGCAGTGTCACATGCCAAAACAAACAACATGTGCTGTCAGTGATTTCTGCCTCTAGAGGCCGCTCTCATACTGTATAATGATATCAGACCATTCTCAACCACTCCAGCAACAGACGCAACACGAAAAAAAAAAAAAAAAAAAAAAAAATAAAACAGAAAACTATCGGCATGGATTTTTACCGATTGTTCTGCAAATCAACTATCGGTGCCGATTAATCGGTCAACCTCTACTGGAGACATCTTTCAACTGAACGATAGCTAAGTTTTTTTTCAAAAAAGACGCTAGGTTTGTCAGTATGTACCTGTTGTAGGGGTGCAACGGATCATAGATGATCCGTGATCCGTACAGACCAGTCCCCACGGTTCGGCACGCATGTGATTCGCGGATCAACTGATAAGTTTAACATAGAGTGAAAGTTTATCATTTGCACGCGCTCCGTTTCTGCGCTCAGCCGCTGCCGCACACACTGATGCGCGCACACGCAGAGAGAGAGCGTGAGAAAGAGAGGCGTGATTTAGATACCGCGTTTCAGACAACGCCTCAACGGATGGATACATACACACACACACACACACACACAAGTTATGTTAAAATACCCGTTTTGGCAAGTATTCTGGTAAACACAGTCAGTTATGTCTTAAGTTAACTTATACAGCTGAGAAAGAAACCGGATGCGTGTCAGTATTTGGTCCGTGCGTTTAGTCTTAAAGAGACAGCAGCCTATAACACCTGCTTCTGTCTGCTAATCATCTGTATTTAACTTATGCAGTAAGCATTATTGTGTTTTACACTTAATTTTTACATTTCTGCACCTGAATACTACTGTTACTGTCTTTAATTATAATTTTATGTTGTAGGCTGGAAATCTATCTATTGGTTGAAAATCTAATTAATTTGTGTAATTGTTCTTGGTTTATTACTGACTTTAGTAGTAAAGCAACTTTTTTTTGCTGATCCGAAAAATGATCCGATCCGTGACTCAAAATCCGAACCGTGATCCGAACCGTGAGTTTTGTGATCCGTTGCACCACTAACCTGTTGTGTGGAAAAAGCCTCCAAAAGTTGCTAAATATTGTGCTAAAGTCGCGCTCATGTGTGTGAGATGCGGGAGCTGATATTGTATATGGTGGAAATTGTTGCGACCCGCCAAAAATAAATCAATGTATGGGAAACACTGGAAATTGTCTGTGGGAGTGTCGACAGTTCTTGAGCACACAGAATGAGCAGTACGAAACACGTAGGGAGATTTTCAACTAGCGGCCCGCCCAGGTAAAGTCTATGTGTGGGAAACACTGCAGTTAGTTAAGTGGATTCTTAGGCCCTCGACAGTGACCAATGAACTTCTTTGACATTTACATTTACATTTAGTCATTTGGCAGACGCTTTTATCCAAAGCGACTTACAATTGGGGAGTACATAAAGCGATTCATCTTGAAGAGGCAATCAGACAGAGGAAGTGCTCGTAACACCAAGTCTCAGTCATTGTTCAAATAAGTACAAGCTAGCTTTGAATGCTGAAAAACTGCCAAGCCATTGTCCTGTTCGGATCTCATCCAATATTTTCCCAAGTAAACATGAAGCCACATTTTATCTTATAAGAAATCTAATTTTCCTTTCAAGAAGCACAGGAACAACACAAGTGTATTTAGACAGTAATCACAAGCACAATACTGTTGCCACAGCAACAGTAAAGTTTAAGGTGGCTCTGTTTTTACCTTGTCCTGTCTAAGTGGGCAGCGTGGAGAGATGTGAGTGCTCTTTTTGCACCAGGTCCCCCAGTAAGCTGGGCGATAGTTGTCACGGAACTGCAGGAGTTTCATGCGGCCATAACGGTGACGGTCTGGGACGCCATCTGCCTTTTGGCTGTCAGTTATGACCACACAATCTCTAATAACAGAGAACAAACAAAACAAACAAGAATAAGCCTTTCACTCTCATATAAACAGCAGCTGGTGTTCCGCACAGTATCTCAGCAACAGGTTCAATGTGGCTTTACCTTGCTGCACTGTGACTGGGCCTGGTTGGGCCTGAACTGCGAGGTTTGTGCCTAGTCCAGTCCTTCAGTCCATTTAGAGTGCTGTCAGGTTGGGAAAGATAATGGTCCAGTTCCTCTAGAACAGCGTCTTCACATTGTACTCGAGTCAGTGGAGCTAGAGACATGTTCGCTTTAATCTCAAAAGGAGCAAACTTCCCACAGGCAGACGCCAGAGTCTGAAACAGAACAATAGTCACAAAACATGTTTGAAGAAGAAAACACAGCTTAAAGGTCCCATATTGTACACCTTTCTAGCTTTATTTTAGGTTTTGATGTCCTTACGAATATATATTTGCAGTATAAGTACCAAAAACCATCTCAATATATTTTTAAAGCTCTTCTCTCATGAGCTCTGGTAAAAACAGGTCGATTTGGCCTGTGTAATTAATATTCATGAGCTTCTCTTCTGATTGGCCTGTTGTTTTCTGAGTGACGCACGGCTAGGCCAACCACAGGTAACTAGGGTCATCTAGGGCCGATGTCACAATTACGTCACCGCGCTAGCTGGAAGTAAAACAAAGAGAGAACTGCCCATTCAAACCAGCACAGATTCGGCTACATAAGGAGCTAATATCATCTTGTTGTGATGTTGGGTGCCAGAATTGATGTAATACAGCCTCAAATTAGAAATTTGATCGCATACCTGCTGCCACTCCCAGACAAAAAACCGACGACAGCGGTGCTTAAACGAGATAAAACGAGTGGACTGGACAGAAACCATTGTCAAAAATGCTCGTGTTTGCACCCCACACTTCTTATCAGAAAAGGTTCAATAAAGTATTGTCTTTTGTTGTTATGGACGCGTCTGAAGATTTCTTGCATCTCACAACTATGTGTAGTTGGCCGTGTATGAAATAACGGATGTGTGTAAATCAACAAACTGATGATTTATATATAATCATTTGTAATTGTAAATACATTGTTGTGATTAATTGTGGCTGGAATAATAATGTAGCTGTAAAAACAGTTGCTTGCCGAAACTGAAATGTATTTACATCATCATGACTAGATAAACACGGTGAGTTTGTCTTTACTATACATGTTAGACATGATCCACCTCATAGGAACAGTCCTGTCAGATCGTTGATCCTTTGAGTGAGACTGTAACTTTACAGGTTGGCCGATCTGGTTTCGTCCGTTAAAGTTAACTTTTTCGACATGTTTCCGTGTTGTTGTTGCTCAGCAATGGCATGGACGCGATGTCTGGGGGTTTGGCAAAAGGACGGTGGGTGGTGCTCGGGATGGTGACTGAAGGCGGTGACTGAGTAGTTCGGACATCACATTTTTACGGAAGTCACAAGGACTCCTGAAAAAACACTGCAACTTTATGCGGGCTGTGTGCATTTTACTGTGGATTGACTGTTTTGAAACTTATATGGTAGTTACATAGCCCCTAGATCTCTGTTATCATGAAAAAGCCAGGTAATTTCAGTTTTGACAATATGGGACCTTTAAAGCATGACATCCATCACATTGGGAAATATTTATAGCATTTAGATTTATATCTTTATCTTATCTGTTTGTCCAACAAGGCCTCATTCTCAAATTATGTCATCGGTAAATGTTGTAGTAAAGTTTGACACACCAGGGGGCTGTTTCATAAAACAAGTTTATCAAACAAGCCAGGCTTATTTATGTTTTCTGATTTATTTTGAACCAAATCAACTGAAAATAAGTCAGACTAACTGAAATAAAACTGGCTTATTTGGTAAACTTGTTTTATGAAACAGGCCCCAGGTCTTTATTCCACACTGAATAATGTGACTCTTACCTTTGGTGCTAACTGGGTCTTGGGCTTCTGTAGAAACCGTGTAATCCCAGCCTTCCCAGCTTTGATTCGCTAAACAGATACACAAACGCAATGAGGACCCGAGTAGTTTGCAAAACAGATTTAAAGTTCTCAGGAAAAAGGCTGATAAAACCACTCACTTCTTTCTCTTCCTTCAACCGTTTTTCCTCCTCTTTCTTCCTTTTCTCTTCCAGTTTGGCTCTAAATAGGATTTACACCAGATTTTAATACTCATATCCTTCGTGAAAGTAAGAAAAACACCAGTACAACTACTATTGTGATACTGTGCTGAGACACTCACTCAATTTTCATTTGCCGCTGCTCTTCTTTAGCTCTTAGTTTCTCTGCCTTTTCTTTCTCCTCCCTCTCTTTTTTCTCCCGCCGCTCTATTTCGTCTTTCTCCTTCTTTTCTTTCTTCTCCCTCTCCTTCTCTTCCTTTAGTTTGCGGGCCTCTTCTTTCTTCCTCTCCTTGGCAGCTTTGGCCTCCTCTTTCTGGCGCTCTTTCTCTTCCTTTTGTCGCTGCTTCTCTTCCTGCTCTTGGACACTCTAACGGACAATAAGACAAAGAGCTATTCAAATGGAGTGCAGAATTCCACAGTGACAAGACATTAAAACGAAACAATCAATCCTTCTTGAACCCTTAACAAAGTGCAAACATTCACATTGTGATAAAACTTGATTTGGAGAAATAGCCCACACCAGCTACTAAAATTTCAGCTTTGGGCTCATGTAACAAAAACCTGTCTCCCATAGACTGATTAACATTACACTAAAAATGCTGGTTGCTAAATAAAATAAAATGTGATTTTACCTTAAGGGATCTTCTCTTCATTTTACTAGCTGCATCAATCTGTGACGTCTGAAGAAAGAAAAGTGATCAATAGGTTGAACTTTTAAGCAAAAGAAGAGATAAAACGATAAAGCATTAATGTGTACTCACAGAGGCAGGGGTGGTGGGAGCGCTCTTGCTGGGCTCTGGTGAGCTCTCTACCACTGAGAGGGAACTGGTAGAGCCGGTCGACAGCACAGACTCATTCCCGTGACTGACTTCAGTCTCCTGCTGCTCCTCTTCAGTGTCAGAATCCTGAGTGATGTCCAGAAGAGAAAGGGCGTCTTCGTCCTTCTCCATCTCTTTATTTGTCAGTGGCACGGTTGGTTCTGTAGATTTTGTGGCATGTTCTGCATTCTTTGTTGTTTCTTCACTAAGGGGGCAGGTGGTAGCAACTGGAGGTGCAGGCTGTTGTTTGACAGCATCATTTGAGTCTTCAGTGAGGTCGATTGTGGCTTCAGGGCCAGAGCGGACCGGGGAACACTTCTGCCTGCTCATGAAGCAATCAAGTGGACCGCGGCCATTTACCAGAGCTGGGCCATGATGCATTGGGGTGGAGGAGTTGTCCATATAATTTTCTCCATCTGACGCACTAGGTTCAGAAGACTTGGGGGCAACCGGACCTTTGGTTCTTTTGGGCTCATTGCATTCCTTGGGTTCTGTGTTGAGCCTTTTGAAAGGTAAACGTGCTGTAGGGAGGCAACACTATTAGTTCATCTGAAAAGACTATAAAACACTAGGCCTCATACATTTGCTGGGCTTTATACACTGAACATCTGGGGATCCGTGTATCAAGTATGTCTCAAAGTTTAGCAATAGTAGACTGTGATCATTTTAACATTAAAGTTTTAGTTCACCCAAAAATGAAAATTACTCTGCTTGTAAACAAGGCACAGAACACCAGGCTCCTGCTTCAGCAGCATTACAAGCATGAATCGTGGTACTCTCATAAACGTGTGTCGAAGCCTGACACAGAAGAGAAGAATTGTTTAATAAAGTTGTTATTTTTGTTTTCTTTGTGCACAAATAGTATTATCGTAGCTTCATAAAATTACAGTTGAACCACTGATGTCACATGGGCTATTTTACCTTTATGGGCCTTGAATTTGTCAGTTGAATTGCTATCTATGCAGAGTCAAAAAGCTCTCAGCTTTCATTAAAAATATCTTAATTTGTGTTCCATAGAAGAACAAAGGTCTTGGGACGACATTAAGGCGAGTAATTAATGACAATTAAAATTTTTGGGTGAACTAAATCTTTCCTTTAGGAAAGGAACGAAAGCACACTGCTGTGAAGAAAGTTGCGTGGAATGGAATGCGGCAAAGTAACCGTTTTACCTGGAAGTAAAAGTCAAAATTTAATTAATCACACATCCCTTCTGGATGGAATCTCAAAGTGTGTCCCAATTTAATACTTGTGCACTATACTATGCCATTTTTTTAGTATAGTGCAATTAATGGGTTCACACTGAAAATAAAACTGCTCTTTAAATCCCTGAATAAAGTATCTATTTAATTATAGGTATACATGTAAAAAACTTTATGCACTCAGTGGCTGCTGGTTCAATTACATAGCTGAAGGAAAGGAGCTATTAAAATTGATGGATGATAAAATTACCTTATGAAACCCATACACTAGACTGGAGTGCACATAGTGTATCATTTCGGACACACACGTGCAAAAATATGGTCAAAAGTCATGTAGTGTATTCCAGCCAATCAGAAACAAAAGAATGGATTGTCAGTCTTACAATCAGCCAAACATTTGGGTTTTTGAATAAAGATATACAACTAAAGAAATTTGTTAAATACTACCCATTAGATCAGGTTAAGACTTCATATTTTTTTATAATGTATTCTTATCTTACACTACGGATAAACTGGGAACATGTAATCTACCTTTTTAATCCCCATCATCCAACAGTACAGTAATATCAACATGAGAAAAGAAAACACTTTCTAAAAAAAAAAAACATATGAAAAGCCTTCAGTCTAAAAGCCTTCTGTTTTAAAAAGTTTATAAAGCCCAAAGACAGTGACACTAGAAGAATAAATTTGTAAAAACGTATTTGGAATTGGTTTTGTGTTTTTATTCTTATAATCAGCAGAAATGGTCATTGCCGGCTCATTAAAATGTTTGCTTAAAATCATTTCCCACCCTATTAAACCTAATTTTAATAAAATAAGCTCCCAAAAAAGAAACTATGTAATCAACTGGGTTCTCAAAGTATGACTAAACATATACCAATATCATATGGTTCTGGGTGGGGGTGGTTTTACATTATTGACTAGAAATATTAACACTTAAGTTGTTTACCTTGAACAAGCTTCTTGCTGGCATTAGCTTTGCCCACACAATCCATGCCTGAAATACATAAAGAGTTTGTTAAGATCAAATCCTTGATCAGAAATACATATGCAGGCAATACAAACGGCTTTAATCTGAGATGAACTTTGATACATCGTTAAGATCAATACTTAATGCAAAACAATACTCGTTGTCAAAGTACGTCTCGTCAAAACAAAGGTAACTGCTATCTCTGCATGCTAACTATTAGTTGACAGTCACATCGAACCCAAAGATTTGATTTTCGAGGTTAAGTAGTAACATTAAACTATTTAAATGTCAAAAAAGTCCCAACATAAAATGCAGAGCGCGCACAAACTTCTAAAGAAATAATGGAGGCCAGCTACAGGTATGTTTAGTTTAGATCTCCCGCCTTTCAGTGAATGATGGTTTGTAGGCCTGGCGACTGAGAGCTTGGCTACTGAACCGGTGACTCCGGAGCCATTAACTTAATCCATTAGCACAAGTCTGAAGAACAAAGACCTAGACTGAGCTCAAAACAACATAAACGGGGCTTATTTCGATAAACCCGCACGAATACAGGAAAAAATACACATTACACGTAATGAAAGTCACATTTTGTGTGAGTAGAAAACAAGATTGTCAATAACAAATCTGAGCTCACCTGCTAACATGCTAATTATGATCCCAAAACCCTCGACAACCCCAAATGCTGCTTTGAAAAGCCATTGAAGTTACATTTTTATCGTCTCTCAGAAAAACTAAAACCATTTCAGAAGTAATATCCAGTAAAATAGGGAGTTTTTCCACTCATTCCTGTTGTTAGCCACCTTTATGAGCTCTCTGTCTTTATTTACTATATTATTCCCAATATATCGCTTTTAATCATGCATTAAAGCAGCTTTATTTCACATTAAACACCAGACCTCTTCGTGGTGTGGAGGCCAAAGGCTCTTCGGCCGCGAGCATCACGACCACCATCCGCGCTCGCGCTGGAGACCTTAAACGGAAACGGGGAGCGCTTTTTTGGACTCCGTACACAGCTCCTTAAGGCTAGTCATCGACTCCACGTCTTTTCCGGGTAAAACATTAACGTGTCAACGGCGAATTCGCTGGGTTTCTTAGTTTTAGAGTTGTAAATTGTGTTTTTTTCGTGTGTAATCCCGGCCCCGTCGTTCCCGTCTCTTCCCCGGTCAGACTCCCTCGCGTTCCCCGCTCAGAATTGGCGGGAGCCTGTTGCGGGACTGGATCACAGGCTGCGATTGGTCAGCGGCGTTTTGCGTCACATCAACGAAGAGTCACGTTATTGGCTGTCACGGTTGGCTCTGCCTCGCAACACGTGCCTTTTGCGCTGACAAAGCCTGTGATTGGACAGTGAGTGTGATTCTTGAATAGGATTGGTTAAATAAAAATAATAAGTCACAAAGTTATTCCGTGTAACTGCTTTGACTTGGTAAAATGGTTTAGAGGGTTTCTGTTGACCGAAAAGCACTTTTAAGAATTGTGAAGTTTTTTTTTCCTAAATAAAACTTAAAATGATTCCGTGGCAAGAGGGTTTTGAGAAGCTTGACACATTTCAAGATTTATATTTTAATAGCAAACGTACAAACGTCAGTAATTCTGCAAACGTCCTTGAAAGATCCTTGAGATACACAAATCCAAAAGCACGAAAATATTCACAAGCTTCTGCCAAAAACAACAGAAAGGTGTCATATTCAAACATTGCCACAAGGCAGGGAAACTGGTAAATTATCTAGTCACAAGCACCGAGACCACACCTTTGATCATCCTGTAATGGGTCTTGTAGTCTTTAACAGTTACAACTTCCGTGCGCTACGTGCAAAACAAGCCACTTTAGAACTACAATTCCCATAATGCAACAGAACGCTAGTCCGCCACGGGATTGCCAGGATTCAATGCGGCTACAGACGCATCCTCATCTAACTATTTAGCGGTGCACAGGTATCGTATGATTAAGAATATAAGGTTTTATTGCATTATTAAAGCGGTCGTTTTTCTCTTAACCACATGAAATAGTATTTCTGATTTGCGTTATGTTGTATAGTTTGACCATTGCTTTTCCACTGCAGTTGTGTTTGATATGGTTAGCTGTTGGCCTGTACTATGTTTTCAAATGTCACTAATACTGTGAAATATCGTTAATATAGAATTGTTATAAACAACAACACATATTAAATACAAAATAAGCATTTATGTTATTTAAAGACAACTGTTATGATCTTATGTGGCTTGCAGTGTTCAACAGTTATGTATCATTTTGCTTAATGTGATCACAACTGCTCTATTTTTAAGAATATTTGCCTGTTTTTACGATATTTGTATTTCATTTAGCACTGAAAACTTCAATTCATCAGTCCAGAGAGGGAAAAGTAAACTAGCACAAGAAATATTAACATTAAACACCTTTTCTCAAAATTGAGAATGACAGGTAAGTCAGGTTTGGTTGGCATATAAAAATTTTGAATGTTAGTTTTCATTTGCTTTTTAATGGAAGACTGTTTACGCCATGGAATAAAAACAAACAAACATATATTCCAATTTTGAGTTTATATCTCGCAATTCTTTTTTTCTGTTTATGCCACAAAATACAAAATAAAAATGTAATTGTGAATTTTTCTTGCAATTGCGAGTTCTCTCACAACTTTTCTCTTTAGAATTGCAAGTTCATATCTCACAATTCCATATTTATGTCTCACAATTCTAAGGGAAAAAGTTCTGAATTGTGAGATAAAAAAATTACCTTTAAAAATGTTTTTTTATTCTGTGTTGGAAACAATATTCCATACTTTTTGGAGTCCTGTTATTGCTTTGGTTAAAAATGAATCATTTCTATTTTTGCCTGACAGATCGAGCAAACAACTTCCCCCCTCTGCCGAAGTTTATTCGCATAAAGCCATGTTTTTACCAGAACGTGGATGAGGAAATTCCGCAACCCTACCAGCAGCTTGTGCGTCGTGTTTACAATCTTTGGATGTGTGAGTCAAGAAATTGGACCTTTATTGTGAATAGTTTGATTTCAGATTTTCTGAAGTGTGACTGGAGCATCTAATGACTGACGTTTCTGTTTTTCAGTGTACTGTATCACACTATGTGTCAATGTGGTGGCCTGCATAGCTTGGTGGGCCGGTGGGGGTGGAGCGGTCAACTTTGGGTTTGCGCTCCTCTGGCTGCTGGTTTTCAGCCCATGTAGCTACACCTGCTGGTTCAGGCCACTCTATAAAGCATTTCGGTAAGGAGCCCATTTTGAGAAAGGACAAATGATGCTGTGGTTTTCACTTCGATTTAACTGGTTTTGTCTTTTTTTAGGGCTGATAGTTCCTTCAACTTCATGGCATTCTTCTTCGTTTTCTTTCTGCAATGTGTTCTTGTCTTCATCCAGAGTCTTGGAATATCAGGTTGGGGTGCTTGGTGAGTAACATTTAAATGTTCGGATATTCAGGATTTGAAGGGAAATCTTGTCTCACACCATTTGTTCTATGAACTTGGATGCTACCTTAAATTATGTGGTTTGTTGAGGATATTACTTTTATGAGCATTGGTGGAGTGACATCTGATTGGTGCCACACCAAAATTTAATTCGCTACTGGCAGTTTGATGATTGATTATTTACAGTTTCATTCCACCTCTTGAGAAAGAAGCATTTAGTTTAACATGCAGTGCAAGGCATGTTGTTAATCTACATTAACGTTGAATGTTGAGAGAATATTAACGTTGTTTGCAAGAATAAGGGTGAATCCCATTTCTCTGTCTTACCCCTTCCCCTTCCCCTAGCCCTTCATCTTACCCCTAGCCCTTGTCCCTCGAAACCGAGTGGTAAGCGCTAGGGGTGAAAACATACCCCTATGAAATGAGACACCACTTGGTTACGGTTACGTCGTCGTACATCATCGCTAACTGGCTGCTACGTCACCTGAGGCGACAAGTGTTGATCACAAACTTCCAAGATGCGTCTGCAAGTGTGTGTATGTCGATTGCGTGGGTTTTATTAGTGATGTTTTTGCGATTGTTGTGCAAATCAGCGATGTAAAGTGTAGCAAACTAGCGATTTTTTTTAAAAACGTTTCAATTAAGAACATGGTTGCAAATATATATGTACAGGACTGTGTAGAGCACAAAACAAGACTGTCGTAATTTTTAAATCAATTATTTAAGCCGAAAATGGGACTCTCTGGATGATCTGGCCGACATTGTTGCCGGTTGCGCAGTGTGTTCTAGGCACCCCTTGGTTTCAAGTAAGCTCGCGAAAATGCTTGGTTTTAAGGGGTATCTACCACTTCCCCTTAGCCCTACCCCTCGATCAAAACGAGAATTGGGATAGCCCTTACTCTCACATGAACGTGCAAAACTAAGGGGAAGGGGTAAGGGGTAAGACAGAGAAATGGGATTCACCCTAATTTTAAAGGGGGTCACACTCCGTACAGGGATAGTTCAGTCAACAATGAAAATTCTGTCTTTACAGTTACCGGTAGCCATTGACTTCCATAGTATGAAAAAAATTACTATGGAAGTCAATGGCTACCGTCAACCATTTGGTTATCAAAATACCTTCTTTTGTGCTCAACAGAAGAAATAAATTCATACAGGCTTGGAACAAGATATATTAGATTGCAGTTATTCTTTAAATTTGTGCTGTTTTTACAGTAAAACGTATCAACGCCCATTTTTGAGGGGAACTTTTTGTCTGTGTGGTGACTACATTTTGGTCCGTCGCCTTGAATTTGAGAACACAACATGTCTGGTTTGCAGCATTGTGTTAATAGCCTATTTGAAGTAAGTGGGTTACCATCTGGTTTAGGTTTCCTGAACAACTTTAATGAAAGCTAAGTCACTGTGTAAGTTAACTTTAGACCTTTTGTCCAATACAGTTAATCGCATAAGAGAGAGACAGTATCTTTATAAATTTAGCCTAGTGTCGTAAGTATAGTACAGTATAGGAATGTGTGGTCCTGAAGGGTTACTTCATCTGCCATGTTAAAGAGCTCATGATTATGTGATGTATCACTTCTACCTCTAATCAGCCATCATTGGATTCATTCATGCTCCTTTGATGCAAGGTTAGGGTTATTTTCTTTCATTGTCTATAAACCCCCTGAAGTAGCCTTGGCCACCCCATGTATGAAACTCAATATGAGTTCAGTTGACATCATTTGTGGTTTAATGTCAATTATCACAAATTATTTTAGCTCCCTTAAAATGGAAGTACATGGGACCTGGCAATAGATGCACAGAATATAAAGATTTTGTTTTTGTAGAACAGCTACAAAACCTAAATATTATACATGTTAATTTGCAACTAATTACATCTTATATTTTTGGTTCAGTGTCATGATGAAGTAAGTGCTTTAAAAAAAGATATGAGCTTCACATTTTGACCTTTCAGAGCCTTGTACCATTTACACTAGATTTTTTGAAGTTAAGAAGTCAGTAAGATTAAAAAAAAAATAATAATCTATTTTAAAAAATCTGTTCTTTTGAACTTTCTATTCATCAACATGTCCTGAAAATATCTATAACAGTTTCCAGAAAAAAACATCAACATTGATAATAATAAGAAATGTTTCTTGAGCAGCAAATCAGCATATTAGAATGATTTCTGAAGGATCATGTGACACTGAAGACTGGAGTAATGATGCTGAAAATACAGCTTTACATCACAGGAATAAATTTCATTTAAAGACATATTCAAATAGAAAACAGTTACTTTAAATTGCAAAAATATTTCACAATATTACAGTTTTTTCTGTATTTTTGATCAAATAAATGCAGCCTTGGGGAGCGAAAAAGACATTAATTTCAGAAACATTTAAAAATCTGACTTTTTCTTATTTTTTTCTGATAGCTATTTGTAATAATTATAATCTTGTTGACTGAGCTTAACCCATTCAATCTTTGAGTGGGAATATCAATTACTTCCATTGATGTTAACTTGCCATGTTTTTCTCTTTTTGCAGTGGTTGGATTGCCACAGTGATGTTTTTCGGCACAAATGTAGTCTCGGCTATATTCATGCTCATCTGTACTCTGCTCTTTACCATAGATACAGTCCTAATGGTGTTCATTCTTATCAAGGTATGATTTGCATATACACACACAACCCTTAATAAGTAAACCCTTAAACCAAAATGAAAGTGGCATCAATTTTGTCCCCTAAAAGGTTCATCGACTGTATCGCGGAGGAGGAGGCAGTCTTCAGCAGGCACAGGAAGAATGGAGCACGGGCGTGTGGAAAAGCGCCCCTGTGAGGGAAGCTGGATTCAACGCCATCTCTGAAACCGGCCCCAGCCTGCCCCAGTATCCAGCCGCAGTGCCCAATTACCCCGAGAGCGGCCCCTGGTGATACATTTTCTGAACTACAGATGGAGCCAGAGCACTACAGCTTGTCTTAACATTAAAGGGGCAGTTTGCAGTGGGACGTTTCCCAATATTTTTGCCCCCGAGAAAACACTTCAGCCAGATCACGGACTTGTGAATAGTTCCGTTGCTATTGTACAATGTTTTTCTTAATATAGCAAAAAGATCTAATGTTAAATCACTCCTTAAAGAATGTGTATAAACCTAATTAGTTTTGAGTTAAAAAGATAATATATCTGACGATCGAAAACGTGTCAAACCACTTTTCTGGGTGCAAATTCTGACAAAACGCCAATAACCAAGCCAAATAAGCAAACTGCTCCTTTAAAAACTCTCTCAACACATACTACTCTCAAACTGACAGCAAATTGGTGGACCATTAGTATAAAAATAGCAAAAAAAGGACATTTTACGTTAATTAATTCATCTCAGTTCATCGGAGCCTTGACTTGTCTTAACATTCCATTGAATTGTTCGAGAAAGAAATCAGAATAGTTGCATATCAAATCACTGAATTGTATAGAAAACAAATGCATATATATCACTGTATTGTGTACAATCACATTACCGTTTTAGGGAAAGTGATTTTTAAAAGAGGAAAAAGCATGTTGGAACTTTTTTTTCTAAATCATGGCAGCTTTTCTATTTATCTCGAGAAATTCGGTCTCACGTTTCCACATCAGTGCTTCTGCAATTCATTTCAAATTTTGGTTAATTATTCCCTCACTTTTAAGACTCACAAGCATGTCTTTGTAAATAGTATGATTTGCATATGACACATCCTTTTTATACAAAGCATTGCAGATTTTTTAAGATCTATGACTGAGAATGTTTCTTGCAAACACATCATGTGCCTGCTCTCTTTTCTGTTTAAAGCTTTCCACGTCTTCGAAATGAAGTCCGCCTTAATTCTTCATGCAAATTAAGCATGCGTGAACCAATAGCTTTCGAGTTTCCCTCAAGTGCTACAACTCTATTGGTGGATGTGGCTATATCCTGTGCTATTTTTAATACTGGCTTCTAAATATGTATAACTTTGCATTTATTCCTGGTTTCATTTCAGTAATCATTGTGCTTCGTATTGGAGCATTGTGTTTACAAATGCGGTTGGCAGGAGGCACTCATTATGAACATGTGACTTGATCTTTATTACCTTTCGTTTACGATCTCCCTCCACCGAGCCAAAGGAGGCTGATTTTGAAACGTTCCATGACTGGCCTCGTGTAGCCGAAGTATTTAACAATCCTGTGTCTAAAATGTGACTAGAATGGCTCTCTTAACTAACTTTTTTTTTTTTTCAATAAAAATGTTCCTTTTCAGACTAAAGTTGCTTTTATTGTGGTCTCTCCCTGCTTCTGAATATACACTTCCCTAATATATAGTAGGCGAAATTAGTAGCATGTCCGAAATCAGAGTATTAAAGGGAAAGTTCACCCAAAAATTTAAATTGCTCCATGATTTACTCACCCTCAAGCCATCCTAGGTGTATATGATTTTCTTCTTTCAGACGAATACAATCAGAGTTATATTAAAAAATGTCCGGTTCTTCCAAGCTTTATAATGGGAGTGAATAGGTGTCGAGAATTTGAAGTCCAAAAATGTGCATCAATCCATCAAAAACACAGCTCCACATGGCTCTGGGAGGTTAATAAAGGCTTTCTAAAGTAAATCGATGTGTTTGTGTAAGAAAAATATCCATATTTAAAACTTTATAAACTAATCTCTAGCTTCCGCTAACTGTTGTACACACATTCATGAGAGAGTGGAGTTCCAGCAGATGACTAAGGACGTAGATGAATGTGGAAGTGCAGAGGAGAGAGCAAAACAAATCACCGGTCATGAATTAGAAGTACAAAATGAGGATTTGTAAAGAAAGATGTCGGAGGATTTCAATATAAGCCAAGAGAAGACTGGTTTTCCTCTGCTGTAAACAAAACTTGGTTCTCACGAGACTAGCATATGCTCACCGGAGCTTTACGCTACACCTACGTCGTCCACTGGAATGCCACGCTCTCACGAACACGCATACGACAGTTAACGGAAGCTAGACAAATGCATCGATTTACTTCAGAAGTACTTTATTAACCCCCGGAGCCGTGTGGGGCACTTTTTATGATGGATGGATGCACTTTTTTGGGCTTCAAAATCCTGGCCCCCATTCACTGCCATTATAGAGAGCTTGGAAAATCATGGGGTAATTGTCATTTTTGGGTGAATTATCCCTTTAATTGAGGTGAAACAGAGAGAACGGACATAATTGTTAAGAAATGTGTACTTGAGTACCACACGGGGTCATGGCACCAAAAAATTCTGATCTGCAAGTCCAAGGTACTGAGAGAGTGAATGTTGCAAAGCACTTCCCTATTAAATTTAATAGCTACTCAAACGGTATGTGATTTTGGACGCAGTTACTAATTGGTAAGATGTTTACCTTAATTTTTTCTTAATAGGGCAGCAATTGTCTTTTCAAATGTACAGTTAACAAAGCTATGGTAACTGAACATTAAAAGTTTGTCTTGACAAACCTTGCTTTTCTAGTTAAAAATGTATGCATTTCTTTGAATTTCAATTAGTTCTAATTACTTAGATTGCAATTTAAACTGTAATTGTGCATAAAAAAAGTTTTGTTTTTATTATTAAAAATAAATAAGTATAAAAATTATACAAAATTATCATGTAAAAAAATCTAAATCTTAAATCTCTGACTCGTCTGTAATGTACTTAAAAACACAATCGTTCGTTGGCGTATCCCCATTGGTGGTATTCCTGTGGAAGCTAGTGGCTTCTAGACCACTGTTCGTCGTGACACACAACCTGACCATTTGCTGTTTACTGTCCACAGCATCATTCTCTGTGTGCATGTATTCCCTTTCTGGAAGATTCCTGGAGCTTTTGATTAGTTGCCTCCCACAGCACATAAATGGAGAGATGTGGCCCATGTACAGGTTCCAGATCAGCAGACATGCCATCATAACTGAGAGCATGGCCAGCGCCACTTGCATTACTATCCATTTACTCTCAATGCTAGGAGTTTTTGAATACCATGGAGGCTCTTCGGATTTATGCACACCTGATGATGTCGTGTGGCTTTCAGGAAGGATTCCCAGTGTGATCTTGATCTTATCTGTCACAACTACTGCTGATTGTTCACGCAAGTCATAAATGGCCAGCGTTTGGGTGTAGTCTTTTCCTTTCGCCCGCTCGACTGACGTGCAGATGTAGCGTCCAGCATCAGCGGCAGAGGCGTTGTAGATAAGGATGCTATCATTATAAATGGTATACTTCCTGTTTGAGTAGGGAAGTGGCTTTCCAGCAAAGTTCCAATTGACATGGGCCAAGTTAGAGTCTGGATGACACAGCAACCTTATGTTGTTTCCCAGCACTAGGCTGTGGATCTTTGGTTCCATGGGCGCTGACGAAGAGAAATTTGTTTGAAAAACTATTTTTTTAAATGTTACAAAAAAAATGATTTTAAAAGTGAAGCCATTCAAGATTAGATTTTTCTTCATCTGAACAGATTTGGAGAAATTTAGCATTACATCACTTGCTTACCAATGGATGCAGTGAATGGGTGCCGTCAGAATGAGAGTCTGAACAGCTGATAAAAATATCACAGTAATCCACACAACTCTAGTCTATCAATGTTTTGTGAAGCAAAAAGCTGCATGTTTGTAATGCACAAATCCATCAAGACATTTTAACTTCAAACCGTTGTTTCCAGTTAAAATACGAGTCCCCCATCTATAGTAGTTCTTTCTACAGTGAAAAGGTCACGTAGGCTGAATCAGGAGAGAAATCTGCACAGATCAAGCTCCGTTTACAAGCAAAAACAGTTCTAAACAAATATGTGGGTGGATTTTGACATGAGAGGACAGCAGATGGACTTTTTCACTGCAGGAAGTGTCATTATGGATTGCGGCCTCGTTTTTTGTCCAGAAGCAACGGTTTTAAAATTAAAAACGTGGTAATGATTGATTTGTTTCTTACAAACATGCAGATTTTCACTTCACAAGATAATTGATGGACTGGAGTTTTGTGGATTATTGTGATGTTTTTATCAGCTGTTTGGACTCTCATTCTGACGGCACCCATTCACTGCAGAGGATCCATTGGTGAGAAAGTGATTTACATTTACATTTATGCATTTAGCAGACGCTTTTATCCAAAGCGACTTACAGTGCATTCAGGCTATACATTTTTTATCAGTATGTGTGTTACCTGGGAATTGAACCCACAACCTTTTGCGCTGTTAACGCAATGCTCTACCACTGAGCCACAGGAACAAGTGATGTAATGCTAAATTTCTCCAAATCTTTTCTGATGAAGAAACAAATTCTTGGACGACCTTAGGGTGGGTACAATTTCAGCAAATCTTAATTTTTGAATGAACTATTCCTTTAATATTGAATCAGAAAAAAAGATAATAAATACCTGTTGTTGGGCATCGAGTGCCATCCCCGTCCTTTAGACTTTGTATCAGATTGCTGAAATGCAAATAGTTTGATGTTAACTGTCAGTATATGTTATTTATATACACTTAAATATAGTCCAGTAGATTTTAGATATTCAAAACAGTGGTTAAATCAAACACATTTTTGGGCAATTTTCACTTGAAATGGGATTGTACTTGTGTGTGAGTGCTTTACCTTTTACCGTCCTTGGATGATGAGGGTACTCTAGAGCACCCTTGGGCTGGGACGTCCCAGGCACAGTAAGGGTCTCTGGCCAGCACACAGTCCAGACAGGAAGAATAATGACTGCAGTTGCTGATGGGCATCTGGACAACCCCTGATGCAGAGCCTGCATACAACTGGACAAAACAAACCACTCATGCTGATTCATGCATTGTTTCATGATAAACATGCAACAAAAAAATATTTCTCCACTTTGTCTTTCTAACAATTGGAATTGTTACAAAAATAATCAAGTTATTATATGAAAATGACTCACTTAATTAATCCTTTGTCATTTTGTTTAAGCTTTTATTCATCACAAAACAAATGTGACCATGTAGTTTAGCAAGTCATTAACAACTGACCGCTTCTTTTTAGTGAATCATAAACACACAGCACAATCAGTGTAGCCCAATTCCTGAAATGTATGATTCATAGAGCCAGTTCTTTTAATTTATAGTTCAAAATTACAACATTTAAATCAGTGCCCTTTATAATATACAGTATTAGCAGAGAGAAAATTCCTTTCATATGTAAAAAGTGGACATTATTACTGAATAATACCTAAATGAATCAGAATCAAATCAAAAGGCTGTGAATCTGAATAGAATCAAATCAGCAAATATATACAGCATTATCAAAGAAAGAATCATTCATATACAAGGAATGTGGACATTATATGTGAATAATCCCAAATTTATCTGAATCAAATCGAGAGCCTGTGAATCTGAATATAATCTCAATATAAATCTGCAAATATATATATAATGAATCAGAATCAAATCGAGAGTCTGTGAATCTAATTGAATCAGCAAATCTAGAACATTAGCAAAGAATCTTTCATCTATAAGCAAAATGAACATTAGAACTGAATTAGACCCAAATTAATCAGAATCCAATTAAATAGAGTCTGTGAATCTACATATAACTGAATCAACAAATTTATACAGTATTAGCAGAGAGAGAATCTCTTACATATATAAGCTAAATTTATTTTACAACTTAAATATACCAAAATTAATCAGAATCAAATCATGTGAATCTGAAAATAATCGAATCAGCAAATCTCTATCTATACCCAGTCCCAGTTTTGTGTACCTGATTCTGGTGAAGTCTTAGGACGTCAATTGGCTCAGCATTCTGAAACAGTTTTACTTCTTCAATAATGTGCATTTCTCCATCATAGTTCACTGCTTTTTGCACATAACCGTTTTCTGATGGAAACCAGAAAACAATTGACTTGCATTACAAAAACATCTTTCTATATCCAGCTTTTCAACATTATTTAACGTAAAAACAACAAATTCAATAGGTTGTAATTTAAACAGCTCAGTCCAAAGTACAAGTAACATTCCTGTGAACGATTGTTTACACACACACACACACACTGTGTAACCGACAGTAAAGAGCTGCTCTGCCCTAGAGGCGAATGGGAATCTCACCTGTGCCGACAAACATCACAGGATAGGACTGTCCGTCCGATGCAGTTATGTGGTCTACGACGAGGCGGGTCAACAGCGGGCCTCTCTTGAGCAGTAGGGGCTTGCCTGTGATTGGTCGGACGGCGTCGTCCATGAGGGGGCGGTCTCGGATGAACTGTAGGGTTTTATCGGGGAGGTCCAGCGACCGCATTATTCCTGAACTCCTCGCTGCATTGTTGATACACTGTGAAGATGAGTATCGGCAGATCAAAATAAGATTAGGGCTGTCAGTTGATTAAAATGTTTAATCTAATTAATTACATAGTGCGGTGATTAATTAATTGCAAAGTAAATTTGGCTGTGAAAATACCCACAAAAGATTATTTAAAGCTATTATTGTGTTAAATGAGTAGTAGACATTACAAACATCAGCTTTATAAAGAAATATTTTATTTGATTCAACATAAAAGTTATTACACATAAATGTGTCGGCTACAACAGCCTAACATAAATTATGAAACATAAAAGAAGATAATTTGAGAAACATCTCAGTTTTTTTTTGCTCATGCAATGAAAGTCATTGGTAACCAAAACAGCTATGTTACCAACAGTCTTCAAAATACCTTCTTTTATGTTCCACAAAAGTCAGTCAGTCATTCAGGTTTGAGGGGGAGTAAATGATGGCCAAAAGTGTTTTTGAACTATTCCTTCCTTCCTTCCTTCCTTAAATAAATAAATGAAATGACACTCTAAAGAAGAAAGTGAAACCGCCAGCAGGTGGCGGTAAATGTCTCTATGAGTCATTCATTCATTCGATTCGTTCAAACGGCTGATTCATTCATTCATTCAGTAAACAGCGCTCTCTATGAATGGGTCTTTGAATCATTGATTCACACGATTCGTTCATAACGCGGATTCATTCAGAAACTAAACACGCTGTGTTGCTCACAGATGCACAACAGTTCTGCTGTGGCTTTATAGGAAATATTTTCATTGGCAAAATTGAGCAAAAACATAATATTGTGTTTAAAATATAACGCAATACTATCTTCCTCTTTACTGAACTGTTGTATAAAATCACATTTGCACTCGTGGTATTCGGACATATACAGCACTCTGTGATATTGCTTATCATGTGATATAAATATGAAACAAAAACTCATACAGGGGTTTGAGTTTTTTTGCCCCAATATCTTGAATTTTAGGACATAACTTGCATGTATAGAGTTGTTGCCCTGCATCATATTTGTCAACTGTATGAAATGTTAGATGACGTACAGGTCATCTGTTAACTGCCTTAAAATATTTTTTTCATAACTAATTAAGTTAGCGCATTAAACTGACAGCCCTAATATATATAGGCTTAAATATTTATCATCAGATTACAATAAAATATTCCATGAAAACATGTTTTTTTGGATTCTGTCAGTATTTTTTGATGTTCTCCACAGTACAATTTAACAAATAAAAAATTGCATGCATCCCCTATGAGACTATGTAAGACCACTAATGACCACTCACAGCTCCTGGTCGAGGGACAGGAAGCTCTCCGTTGTACGTGACCCACTTCACATCAGACATTTCCACAGTCACCTCTGTCTTAAATTTTCCACGTGAGAACACCTCGCTGATATCAGTCACATCGTATGCACATACTGCCGAAGACCGATCTGTTGAGCTCCTGCATACACAAACAGATCATCTTCTTTTATAGGCTACAAATACAATATCAAAACTGTGACTAAACTGGTGGAAAGAGCCAGACTATCCTTTAATTATCAGTCCTACCATTAAACAGATCTATATGAAGTGACTCATATCCTCTAGTTAGTCAGACCTGCAGTGCATCATAAACTGCAGCTATTTTACAGTGAGTTATACTGATGTGTACTGAGGTGCGGATGAGATGTTGTACTACAAGGTTTTTTTTTTTACTTGATTTTATTCCAATTTTTCACAATCTGCAACACTAACAAAATTCATTAAATCCAGTTACACTTCACATTGCCTTCATATGTGGATTGAAATCTGATTAAAAACTGTTTTCTGTAAATATGTTGCCGTGTCAATGGTCAGAAGAAAATTAAAATAGATTCTTCCCCTTTTGTAAGAATCATACAATTTACATTAACTGTCCAAATCAGTGTTATTTAAGCATGACTGAAATACTATTATAGTTTTTATATATATTTTTATTTAGTTTTTAAATTATTTTAAATTGTTTTTTTTGCATTTTCATTTTAATTTTTGTTAAATGTTTTAATAATGTTGTGTGATTTTGTCGGTTTATTAGTTAGTTTAAGTATGTCTAACTAGTTTTTATTAATTTTTATTTCAGTTTTAGTTCAAATGACATGAGTTAAACTATATACAAATGAGAAATTTTGCTTTGCCGTCAAGCTGAAATAAAATAATTTTACATTATTTTGTCACATTTACATTTGTTCTGTGAATTTTCACAAGTGAAATACAGTAATTTCAATAGGAATCAGGCAAAGGTGAAAGATTTCTCATGCAGATTTCACAATGGGTTCAAGTTGGTCATACAGACTCACAGCACTAACCAACAAAAAGCTGCTTGGTTTGAAATTGTCAAATTTTCCTTAATGTAACTGCACCTGTACTCTACATAGTGAACTATGTGGTAATCACTTTATCGTAAATAGTGAATAACTGAACAATTGAGCAAATTCAGATACAGAATGTGCGAAAAAAAGACAAAACTTACGACTGAGAGGTGAAAACAGCATAAAAGACACTTTTCCTCCATTTCTTGTGGCGGACATGAAAGACGTCCTGTATGATGTAGGGCAGGCTGGGTTCAGGGACAGAGCAGTCCAGACGAGCCTTCAAGAAAGAGGTCCATTTCTTCTGGAGGGTCCTTTGACCACCCATGTCACCCTGCAGAATAGGGATAGAAATGTCTTTATAAGATCAGGGCTAAATATGCCAAGGTAAAGGGATCGGTGGAGTATTACCTTGCAGACTCTGGCAACACGCGACACCACAAGCTTGTTGTAGAAGTCGTACTCCACGGCGTTCTCACTGAAGAACATGTAGACCTTGTCATCGTCACCCTCAGGACTGTCCTCGCTTTCTGGGACCACGTCCATGTAGACGAAGTTTGGCTCTTGAGTGGGTAGAAAAAATGTGATTTTCACTTTGGTCGAAGCAGTGTTGATATTGAGGGGTTGATATAACTAAACTATTGGTAATGGTAACTAAAACTAACTATTGTTTTGGTAATGAAAATAAAATGAAAGATGAAAAACCTAAAAACTTGCAAAAAAAAAAAGGAAATGTAGCCTTGGCAACTAAGCCAAGTTTAAGCTGAAATAGAAATATCTATATATAAAAATAAAAATGAATAAAAAAAATTACAAACGCATACAAACTTCAAAAATTCTAAAAAGATCATTCAAAATAATTATAAATACTGCGACAGCATATAAATAATACTAAAATAACACTGATTCTGAGACAAATTTATTATGTTAATGCCATCGTTTTGAACAATAGTTACCTTTTTTGACAATTGTTTTTTACTAAAAAATTCAAAACAATTTTTAAACTTAAATGTTTATCAAATTCTATAATTGATATGACATGTTCTGTTATTAAAACTAAATATAAAATAGGATATTCACACAAGCCCTTTCATTATTTTACTAATAGAAGCCTGTAATTAGTCTTTGTTTTCTAGATGATGTTTTGTCGTAACATCTGACATACCATTGAGCCAAGAGCTCTTAAACACTGTCCGCAGTGTAATGGGAGAGGTGCGGAGAATGACCGGCTCTGAACCCAGAAAGTTTAAGGACGTGGCAGAATACAGGTCTTGATCTGTGACAAAAATAAATAAATAAAAATTATGTGTGTGTGTGTGTATATATATATATATATAATATATATATATATATATATATATATATATATATATATATATATATAATATATATATATATATATATATATATTATAGTGCTGTCAAACGATTAATCGCATCCAAAATAAAAGTTTTTGTTTACATAATATATATGTGTGCACTGTGTATATTTATTATGTATATATAAATACACACAAATAAAGTATATATTTTGAAAATATTTACATGTATATATTTATATTCATATAATTTATATTATATAAAAATATATTTAATCTAAAAACATAACATTTTTCTTAAATATATACATGCATGTTTGTGTATTTATATATACATAATAAAAACTTTTATATTGGATGCAATTAATCCCGATTAATCGTTTGACAGCACTAATATAAATATATATATATATATATATAAAAAAATAAAAAATAAAAATCCATTTTTTTTCCCCCCACAATCCATTTAAACTATCCAACAAAATCTGCAAGAAAGACATACATACCAACCATGACGGAAGAGGATCTCTGGAATGGATCGAAAGGACATTTCCCCCTCCCGTCTTCCTGCTTTCCCTCTAGTTTCAGCTGCCCGTCACCATACGTCTGTTCAAACATTGAAAACAAGGTGTTTTTTAATCTTGTTTTTTAACTGCATGACACTAGCACCTGCTGGATCACATGCAACCTAATCTCACACATACCAGGAAGAAGATGATGGATCAAGATATACAAACAGTGAATACAATGACAATGTAAAAGCCATGTTTTTAAATTCTGGAAACAATTATTTAATTTTGTTGTCTTTATAATTTAATATTTCTTTATGATACAAATATTAATTTCTATTATCTGGTCATGTCACTTACCATGTAATCGCAGGTGGGGCTAAAAGCATTTGTCCCGCACATGTACATCACGCTGTCGTTCATTTGATGCAGCACCCGCACATAGTTTCGACAGTCGATCTGGAAAGATAATCAATCAGATGCATCAAATTTTTTGTAATTTTTCAGAGTATTTGCTCGTGTTCATGTGTCAGTGAGCATGTGTGGCAGTTACAGAGATATTTACTCACGACAGGATGTTTTCCTTTAGAGGTGCATTCCTTTTGTTTCTCCTCTGAAACTTTCCAGAGCACCTGATGGGTGGAGAAAAATCAATACAGACTATACAGACGTGCTGTTTTGAAACAGGGTCAAAGAATTGTGTTATATTGTTGCCAAGAGATGAAGGACAGGAAACCAAACCGGCACCTTAGACTTGGCAACGCTGATATTGTTTATGTCAAGGGCGTAGACGGCCTCTCTCGCCCCTAACACCAGCAAACCCAGATCCTCCCTAATCAGCATTGTGGAGTAATTCCAAACACCTTCCTCTTTAAACGTGATCACATAGTTATCTAAGGACAAAAAACATACATGCATGTTGAATAACAATGCCTTATCTGTTTGTCATTGAATTATCATAACCAAGAATTACATTGAAATTGAACAATTGAAATTGTTCATTTGCTTTCAGGGTGGAGATGTTCCATAATCATGGTTCAAAGTTAAACTTAAAAAAGGCAACGAAAGGAGGTGCTTTATCATTGGAAGCTGTTTGATCATCAAAGTCAGGAGGTCAATGTAAATATGAAATATATTTGTAAACATTATGAAAGTAATTTTATTTCCATTCTTTTTTATAGGGATTGAAATTTTCCAACCCTGTTACCAACATTTGGGACGTCAAATCAAAATACAAAAATACTTGTGATTTTTTCAATTTTCTAGCAATAAACATGTTTATAAAAAACAAGTTTATTCAATCAATCAATCAATCAATCAATCAATAAGCTAGAATGTGTTGCAAGTAACAGGGTTGTAAATTAAGTAGTTTAGTACCAAATATTCTTGATAAACTAGCAGTTACATGAAAACTATATTTGTTTGATCATATATTCTTACATTAAGACTGGATGAATGCACTCAACACTACAATTTGTGTAAAAATGTAAGAAAACTGAATTACATTTTTAAATTGTCTTCCTATCATGGTGTAGAAAGTGACCAAAAGATGTTATTTCCTGGTTGTCAAAATGTTAAGGACTTTTATATTTTTGGTAAAAGGGGAAAATCATTTGGTAACAGGGTTGCAAATTACACACAATATTTCAGACATATTTAAATATTGTTAGTTTATACAGCAATTAATTAAAAATATAATTTTGATAGATTATGCCAAAAATCATATTATTATTTTAAATGTTAAAAACAGTCAAAAAGTTCAAGACCTCAGAGGGTTCATGTCAAAGTCACCCTAATAGGAGGATGTACAGACATCTTGTGATGAAAAGTAGCTATTTTCATGTTAAGCAACTTTAGATAATAGTTTATATAACATACACTATATTGCCAAAAGTATTGGGTCGCCCCCTTCTAATGAACAGGTTTGACTACTTTAGTCATTTCCATGAGTACAAATCTTAATGTTAAAGCATATAATGATATTCTAGGAAATTGTGTGCTTCTAATATTATAGCAACAGTTTGGACAGGACCCTTTTCTATTCTAACATGACAATGCCTCTGTGTATAAGGCAAGGTTCAAAAAGAAAATGATTGATTCAGTCAGTGTGGAAGAACTTGACTGGTCTGCAGAAATCCAAGTCTTAATCCCAGTTTAACACCTCTGGTGTGATTGTAAATGCAGACCTTCAGCCAAAAACTCATCACCAAACACCAAAGACTTGTACATATGGGTTCAGTCATTTTAGACACTTCCAAAACTGTTGCAACAGAGATGGAAATACAATTTGTATTGTTAAAGATGTTTTCATCGTTGTTGCCACAGATTTGGAAGTGCATTTTTCTGTTCTAAAGAAGGGGGTGTCCCAATACTTTTGTCTATATAGTGTATGTACAAGTCATTGGTGTTTGGTGATGAGTTTTTGGCTCAAGGTCTGCATTTACAGTCACACCAGAGGTGTTAAACTGGGATTAAGACTTGGTTTTATGCAGACCAGTCAAGTTCTTCCACACTGAATGAATCAATCATTTTCTTCTTGAACCTTGCCTTATACACAGAGGCATTGTCATGTTAGAATAGAAAAGAGTCCAAACTGTTGCTATAATATTAGAAGCACACAATTTCCTAGAATATCATTATATGCTTTAACATTAAGATTTGTACTCATAGAAATTACTAAAGTAGTCAAACCTGTTCATTAGAAGGGGGTGTACCAATACTTTTGGCAATATAGTGTATCAAATGGAAAAATATACGATGTGTAATATATTTAAACATATGCTAATGCTAAGAATTAGCTCATAGTTGTACATAGTTATATCTCAATGAAGATGAATCTGACCTTCATATTAAAAGTTGAAAGTAACAGGGTTGCAAATTAAACTAATACTTACAGGGTACTAGTTTGGTACCAAATATTCTTGATAAACTAGCAGTTACATAAAAACGACATATTTCCCATAAAGCAAAGTATTTGCTTGACCATGACGTAGGTAACAGGGTTGAAGACTAGATGCTAATAATTAGCTCACAGTTATACACCTTTATAAACTCAATGAAAATTAACCTTACCTTCATACTGAATGGTTTTTCGTGGGATAAGTTTCAGACTGCTCCATCCATTGTAGGCACACACCAGGAAGATGCCATGCAGGACGATGAAGAGCAACAGAGGAGAATACATGGCTCAAAAAAAAATACAAAATTGATACTTCAGGAAAAAAATAAAATGAGCTTTTAAATCATGTTTTCCATAGTTGACATTATGTAGGCATCCGTATCCAACATATAGGTTTATCGCTTGAGTTTTTTCGTGGCTGGAGGTGGTAGCCCATGATGCAGGATGCTGAAGTGCTGGAAATAAAACTCATCCACCATCCTGTCTACATCTGTAGAACAAAAACACCATTAAACTAAGATCTATTTCAAAAGACACACACTCATTTGATCCAACTTCCCGAACATGAAGATTCACCTAAAGGCCTGTTCCTGCATGAACTGCACTGAACCGTAGACTTCGAATGGAGCGTAACAATAGAAAACTAAACCCCCTACTTAAACTCATCCCTCAGTAAACACAAAGCTGCTTTACTTAAACAGTCTTCGCAATACTGTATGTAACATCAGGAATTCAACGGTGACTCATTGTTGTTGCACCAAAGCAGCACGCTGACAGATCACAGCAATTTGTGCTCTCCAAACGTTGAAAACAAGAAACACGGGTCGTGTTCGCACTGAGTTTGGTCTGGATGTGTGCAAGGACTTAAATAAGGGGGCAGGCTGAGACATGTGTGGATTGCAGTGCGAGGATACCTGAAATTGTTGATGCCTGAGGGAGAAAACCAGCAGCTTAGACACTGCTGTGTGTTTGCGTGAGGCTGTGTGTTTCCTAAGCGTTTGACATGTTTACATTCAAAGGAGACGCTGTTGACTGCACGTTTGGTTGAGCAACATCCAACGGTTCAAGATCAAGACATAATAACCTAAAACTGTGAAATAGAAGAAAATAGCATGTGAAATAGAAGTCTGGCATGATTTTCTGAGGGAAAACTGGTTAGTCAGTTGGTTATAGACACTGACTAACCAGTTATAGGCCTACAGGATGAATCAAATGAATCATTCATTTCACTGCAGACAGGTTTGCTGTTACTCATGCCTTCAGCGAGTGTGTTCATCAATTGAATCATTGCTGAGTAAGGACTTATTGGACGAGCCTCTCCCACATGTTCACATTCTCACAGGGCTGGGAGACTTGAACAGTTTTAAACAGATCCAAGATTTGCATACTTGTCAACTGGTATACAACAGTATGCAGCATTAACTGTATTTGATAATAAAAATGTGTGCTGTCAAACGATTAATCACATCCAAAATAAAGTTTTTTGTTTACATAGTTTGTGTGTGTGTGCGCTGTGTATATTTATTATGTACAGTATATGTAAATACATAAGCATAACATTTTTCTGAAATATATGCATGCGTGTATTTATAAATACATAATGAATATACACAATACACACACATATATTATGTAAACAAATACTTTTATTATGGATGCGATTAATCGCCATTAATTGTTTGACAGCACTAATAAAATATTAGTGTGACTAAAAAAATTAAACTAAAAAAACATTAACAGTCTACCTATAAATATTAATAATAATAAATACAATTTATTAATAATATTTAAAAAAAATGTTTTCAAATTATAAATTAAGGCAATTTATTCCTTTTTTTATTTGAAAGATTCATTAAAAATGGAATTTGTACATAATGTCTTAAATAATGTCATCCAACATATATATTTGTTTATATTTAAACACTAGCACTGTACAAAATAATAATAATAATAAATTACGGTGCTTTTTATTTATTTGAACAATCAAATACTTAATTATTGCTACCTAACTTTTTTATTTTATTTTTATTAATTAAAATGTAGAAAATATTATTATACATTTATCATATCATAAAATTTTAATTCAATTTGTAAATAAAATTACTTAAATGGAGCTCTTCTAAGATTAAAAAAAGAAAAAAAAAATTATATATATATATATATATATATATATATATATAATATATATAAAATATTATTTATTTATTTTTTTGCCAAATCCAAAGTCATGTGATACAAACAACATGCACAAAGAAAAAAAACATGAAAGGAAGTGATATCAATGACAGCTCATCTACAGACCCTCATTACACGTTGTGTGCATTACAGAAGTTAATGCTATAAAATCAATTTAATATCTGTTATGTCATATGTCATACGGTCACTTTGCACAACTTGTAATTCCAGCTTCACATATAAATATAGGCCTTTTTAATTGACCTTTAAGATAATGGTTTCTGAGTATTCAAGTGGATCAGGTTGAACTAACACTCAGTGATTCATTAACCTACAGCTTTGCAATGACACTCCATGTGTCACTTATATTGTGAAACACTATCACCTTGCGAAACACTATTACGTTGGAAAAGCACACCCAGTTCATGGGGTTAGGCCTTTGTTCATTCAATTCGCTGAAACAAATACGCTTTATTATTGTGAATGCTGGAGATGGCATGCATCAGTTAAAGCTTAAAGCTCTTTGTAGAACAACAACAAAAATGCAATTGTAGCACTACTATAGCAAATATTTCGCAAACCACAACAGTAAAAAATTGTATTCAGCCTAAAAGTGCAGGAGGTACGTGAGTACGTGCACCACATGAAGACTTTGGTAAACAGAGGGGTGTGAAAAAAGCAGCATTCCCTTCTAGCCTTCAGACAAGTCCAAGCAAGACTTGAGGAGCTGTTGAGTTTATCTCAGTGTTTTAGTGTGATATGTCACACATTACAGTGGCCCCAAAAATATTGGGAATCATGCTTAAAATGTGTATATCAACAAAATATCACACAAATGTTTTTCTAAATCACTTTTCTGAGTTATTTTTGCAATTACATTTCCTCGACTGTTGCAATTTTAGTAGATATATTAAGTCAAAGCATCTCAAGTCCTCACAAGTGTCCTATTAAATTAACCAAAGGTGAATTTCATCACATTAACCGAGCAGCATCATTTGACAACGACAAAATTAACAATACATATATTGTTTTATCATTTAAAATGCCTCAGACTTGTGCTATTGTTATTCAAAAATTAATGCATTTTGGTTTGATACTTTGCATAAAAATAAATGTAATGACATTTAGATATTTTTAAGTGTACAAATACTTTTGGAGCCATTTTAAAAGTGGAAATATAATAGTATAGGCCTATTTAGCATCTAGTTAGTTGTCGTTTCTTCTTTCATTCATTCTTCTCTTGATCAATACATTTAGTCTAAGTAAAGTGAAAGCATAAACCACAGTTGGATTCACAATAAACCCTGAACACACCTTTACAGAAAGACTAGCGCCTAATTAAGTATTTGTTCTACTAAATTAGACTAAACAAATATTACTACAACTAGCCCAAAAACATAAATCAACATACCAGAGATGTCAGAAATGCACTTGAATGGCTGAATAAATGTCTCTCGTATATGGTTTCAGACAGCATGTCGCATCGACAGTAAAGTACGGTTAACCCAACCCACACCTGAGCAGGGTTGCCAGGTTTACTCAGCAAAACCCGCCCAATTGCTACTCAAAACTAGCCCAAAAGTAGCCCAATTGCTTTTCAGGGGGGATGCCCTGGTAAAAATCATATTCCGGGGGGTAAAATACACATTTTTTGGCGGGGTTCCCCTGGTGAAAGTCGGATTCCAGGGGCTAAATATCACATTATTTGGGTCGCCTCAACCCGCGGACATGAAAAACATCCCGCGGCAACAGTGTTAAAGTAGCCCAATTCCGCGGGAAAGCCCCTGATTGGCAACACTGCGCCTGCTATACCGTGTGACGTCAACTTCCGGTGAGTCACCTGTCTGCTGCTTCATGCTTGTAAAATATCAGTGCTGCGTTCAGCCCCTACAAAACGGTGCAAAACAATTATTAAACGGAAACGGTGATGCGCTGAACACTCTGTTCTGATGACACAAGTGTTGTAACTATGGCAGCTGAGAAGGCCATTCTTATTGTTATTTTTGAAGAATTTTCGGAGCATGATGAAATCGTTAAAAATATGTGTTTAATACTGCAAAATATGCTCGATGTTACAGTCACTGCCCTTGCCGTCCAGAATAAAAGAGAACATCCCAGTCGAGTGAAGGGGTTTGTGGAAACTGTGGTTCCTAATTATTGTGATCCAACATTTGCCTCACATTTCAGGATGAAAATAAATTTCAGGTGAAGGATAAACCACTTTCGAGACTGTGTTATGATCTATATGACCTTATTATTTTTATTGTGAGTATTAGGCTTATCATTATTGCTGATCACTGTTGTTGTGCTATGATATTGTAATATTTACCATTATATAATCAGAGGAGCATAGAAAAGTTTATGAAAGTGTCACTCCACAATACAATAGCAAAATATATAAATATGTATAGTATTTTTATGTTACATTAATCAGTGTCTAGCACACCTTCCTAAGGAAAGGATATGGACCAGAAGACATTGCAATTACTACATATTTAGACAGACTTAAAGAAGTTCCAGATCTATACTTGTGCTCTTATTATTTCAGGTATTTTGCCTTTAATGTAAATAAACATGTGCAAACTATATACTTGCTCTTGTGAATTTATTTTGATGGTAATTACATTTACTAACAAATTCATCATCATCATCATGTTGATATGTTAATATAAAACTCTTACGACAAACATGTCTTATAATATCTTCAATTGTTGCGTATACGTATGGCGTTATTTTACTGGCAAATGTCGAGAGCGCATTTTTGTAGCGCGAGATGTACAATACATGTATGGCCACATGAACTTTAAGAATCATATACTTTTTGTTTGTTTGTTTAGATAAATCACTCAGAGGGGTTTGACCAAACAATTAGACAAACTAAGTTTATTTTTTATTTTTTATAAATCATCCAAGCACCCGATTCCTAGCCATTTCTAATATACATTTGATATGACTAAATATTATTAAATTGTAGAGAAATTCCAGGATCAGTTCCCTCTTTACGTAGGCCTAGTATTTTCATCGGGTCAGTTGTAGAAAAATCTGATTGGTTGATAACATTTGACTTTTAATCCAGGTGTGAAAATAATTAATATCTAGCAGAGCACGGAGAGATGTGCGAGTGCACAGGACAGAGTTTGAGCGCGCACACGCACACTTGAGCCAGAGGAGAGACACGTTTTAAGTGCGCGCACTCTCTCTGCGCGAGAGCAGCATATATCCGAGAGCGCGCGTCCGGTTTTGTGCGAGAGCAAAGGAAATCCGCGCGCGAGCAGGGAGATTCGCGCTCGCGCATTATATTAATCTACTTTCGCGCTACTAAAATACGCTTGGCAGTAAAATAACACCATATATACGGAGCTGCATCGGACACATTTGTAAATGACTTCACTTGGACCCATTGTGCGAGTTGTCTCTTTAATACTGCGTTGTTTATATACATGTTGCTGCTGATTGGCCTGACATTTTTGACACACCCACCAAACAAGAGAAAACGTATCTCAAACCGAGTAGCCCCAGAGTGCACCCTGGACGATGGGGCAGGGCGACACATTTGGGCGGGGCGACACGTGTCGCTCCGCCCACCCCCAATTCTATTGGTTTATAACATGGCAAATCTTATTGGTGTAGACCCGAGCATGCATTCCTTTGTGTACGATTTTGTAATTGGCCATATTACAGAAATATTATGTGCTAACTGTAGAATCATAGGCCTGTCTTAATTATTATCTGTTTAGTAACCATGGTAATTTTAGTCAGATAAAGTCATCGTTTACAAATAAACTCTTGATGACTTCACCTCCGGGTTCTTCAGGCTGAATAGCGCTTCATTCATATTTCCTTGAGGATCGGCAGGCCGCGGATCAGCACTAAATTGGGATTTTATACGCAAATTATGATAATTTAGATGCATTTTAGAGATGGACAAACACAAACATAAGCGGCTGATTTTACGTTTTAAAGCACAACCGTTTTTGTTGTTGTTTAAAGAGATGTTATGTTGCTCAATACGTCACAAACTTGTAGGTTAATAAAATGTTTTCATGGCAAGCAGTGTTTCCTTGTTTATATCTTAATAAAATATTTGAGCCTATATTGATTCTCTTACAATTTTAAAGGTTCCTATAGTAAATGACATCAGATATTAAAAATCAAATTTCTGTATCCACATCCTCATTATGTGCGTGTTAATCTGTGTACGAGATGAATTTAGATTCAGTTATTAACACTCGATCATTGTAGCCATATAGACCTGCATAACTATCGAATATTAAATCACTCAGAGCTGTAAATCTGTGGAATAGGTACATGAGCACTTTTAATGAGTAAAAGAGCCCTTCTCTGTGATTAATATATATATATTTTATTAAAGACTATAATAACTAGGCCTACTAAAAATCTAAAATCAATATAGTACAGTGATTTCTGGTTCTTTTTAAAGGACTGAGCCACAAAACCAGTAATTGAATTTGTGCATAGTCTATAGCCTATAAAAGTATAAATAAAAATGTTGCAGAGAAAATTAACATTTATTGCTTAAATACGCACTAAAGCACATTAATAATAATATTTGCTGTAGGTCAGATTTAATAACAGCTGTTTTAGTAAACAAAAGACATTTAAAATAGGCCTATATGCAAAAAAAAATAATAATAATAATAATAAAAATAGTTTCAGCAAGGTTTTTATTCCCATTATCCACACATAAAACCATGCTGATAGACTTATTATTGTCTTATTTGTCACCGCAGTTGTTCTTTAAAATAAAACCATTTGCGGGTTTGTCCTGTCTTACTGAACTACAGTGTATTATCATCGTAAGTTTTTCTTATCCACCGATCCTAAAATAAAGAATATGGCTACATATAAATATACATTATACAAAACAGCTAAATCTCAAACAGTGGATCATTTTTATCAACATCGCCCAGCTAAAACTGCTCAATGTTTAAGTATATCTGCTTCTGTGAAAAGTGCAATAATATCTGACTTCATTTAACGTGCAACCCACCTGTTGAGGACCACCATTTAAGTTCATCACACAGAAACATAATTAATATTTCTCATAGGTGAGGCTATTTATAGCATAGATAGGACTATATCATGGCCACGAATTAAGAATTTGTTCCCCAGATTTAATTCGTGAGCCGCTCATATTACACAGCTCTGTTCTGCCCGAAGTACTGAAGTACTCGTGTTCCTGTGGCTCAGTGGTAGAGCATTGCGTTAGCAGCGCAAAAGGTTGTGGGTTCGATTCCCAGGGAACACACATAGTGATAAAACATGTATAGCCTGAATGCACTGTAAGTCGCTTTGGATAAAAGCGTCTACTAAATGCGTAAATGTACTCGGAGATGCCGCCACCAAGCGATTGATACGGACTTAATCTAACTAATTTGTCATAAGTTTAAAAAAAAAACACATTTGCTAATTCGAACTAAAATCGCTGTTGTTAGCACTTAATATTTCTGTAGTACAGCCAAACAGCGTAGATCATTCATAAAAACGTATATAAAAGAATGCTCATACGCAAACGTCTACACCAATAAGCTCTGCTGTATCATAAACCAATGAAATTGCCCATCGTCCAGGGTGCACTCTGGAGTACTTGAAACCCCGTTGCACACCGTTTCCAGGAAACATGTCGTTCAACCCGGAAACCGTAGCAAAACGTTGGGCACCGGTGTGAGCCTGAACGTGCCCCTGATGTAGTAGGCCTAGTATAGAAGATGACCTGTTCTTATTTATACTATTTTATTTTACTTTTATTTAGTTGTGTCTTAGAATGGCAGAAGTTTAATGTAAATGTAAAATTATAAATAATAAGAATATCAATTTAATTTATTTTAGAGTATATATTAATAATGGAATTAATACATTAGCCTACAGCCAATCAGAAGGGCGTATGGACGGGTTCTCTCTGCAAACGCACTGCAGCTAAATATGTAAGTAGCCTACACAATCAAATTATTACTGATTAAAAGATTTTAACATTGTTCAAAATACATAGTGACTGTTACAGTCTTTGTCATACAATACACTCAATTGTTCACTCGTAGTTCACAGTTTGAACGTTTTTGTTTCCTTTAAGTTATTTTCAAGATCTGAGGTAAATTATCTATTGTCGCTTTCATTAGGCTGTTGAATGATATACGAACTCAAATCAAACCATTTTCGTATTATGAAATACTCGTAATGTGTAAGTTATGAATCAGTGATGCTTTAAAAGTGTTGATGGAATTAAATATTCAAGAAGAAACGTTCTAAAAAATCCACAATGTTGCCTACAATCACCTTAGATTAGGCTAATTCAACACCGTGTTTATGGATATATTCCATAAAGAAAATGAATATTTTCTCTTGACATGACATATGGACATAAATATTTAAGAGTGATTCTTTAATTAGCCACTTTTGAGTACTAGAAATCCCCTTAAATTACTAAAATAATAGTTCACTCATACTTCTACTCAAGTGTGCAGTGTTTCTAGTAACTACAACATTTTTAGTAGGCTGTTATACATTGTTGCAAATATTGATTAAATTTTATTACATATTCAAGTCAAACAATAATCAGCAGGCTGCACATGAGGCCATGCGAAATTTATTGAATGCAATTGAAATCGAACATGTTACTTGAACAATATGACAGCACAGCGCCTGAAAGAAAAGAAGAGAGAGAGACGTGCTGAGAGATTAGAGAACACACACAGTACAGTTTTCTATCATGCTCATTTACAGTTTAATGACCCTTGTTTGTGGCTCGAAATGGCCAAATAACATTTGTTTCCAGAAGTGCCATTCTAATGGATGTAAGATGTCAGCTACCGTGTATTCAGGGCTGTGCACATATTTCCATTCCAAACATCGACACATCGCTCAAACTACTCGAGAAATGTTTGAATGGGAGAACAGGTGTGCAAGTTTATGTTTCGAGAGGCAAGCACCAAAAATAACTGCAGTTTTTACAATTCCTACTGAAATAACGGGCACAAAAGGAAGGCAGATTTTTTCATCAGGCAACAAAGCCTCTACCCGTATACAGCTACATTCTGCCTTAAAAGGATTAAAGGTGTGGTTTCAATTAGCTACCATAGTTTGGCGAATTTTTGCTGGCGAAATTAAGTCATTTCATTACTGGGTTGCAAATGCAGCTTGCAGATTTCGCAACGGATTCACACAAATTTTGCGGTTTGACAGTGCCTTCTTCATGGCTACACTGTTACCAATGGACGTTTTTGCCAACGAAAATTCATATTTTCACTAAAATTTCACTAATATGATCACACTTTAAGGGGAAATGCTAACAGACAGATTCGTAACATCTTAAAATGCCACACAGACTCCAGGCGTAAAAATGCGTCATGTCTTAACCCCTTGTAAACAAGTCAAAAATTATTTTTATTATTTAAAATAATTTACCAATCAAACGATTTAGCCCTCATTCGCAAAACACGGAAATGGCTCCAACTATCCGGTAAAATATATAATTTGGCAAAATGCTTTTAATACTTTTGCGTGACCCGGGACAGGGAAATACTTCAGATCAGTCACCACAAGCATACATAACAGTACAAAAGTATTTTGAAAATAATTATGACTCCAGCACATGATGTTATTCATCCTCATCCATGGAAATATCGTTCAAACAGTTCAGTCCACCTGATTTTTGTTTATCGCACTGACAGAACGGTTTGGTTTTCTAACCCCTAGTCTTATTTAAGACCTTTTATTAAAGATAAATATTGATTAAATAGATCATTGTGCTGAACATTTCCATCAGTTGGTCCAAAAAAAACCCCCGAAATATATATATATAAAAAAGCAAAAACACCTACAGGAACAGAACTAAATTAATTCACAATCCTGCTGTGAATCAATGCCATTAATGTTAATAATGTTAAAACGGGCTGCAAACTAAACCACTCACTGCACATTAGCACACTGGTTAGTGTATACTAGATATGACAGGATTCCCTTACAGTACTAAACTGTTATAATCACAAGCTATGCATGTGAGAACCTTTCCATAAGCAGCCCTACAATCGTTTCAGGACAGTCGTAAAAAATTATTCAAATAAAAACATAGACAAAAAGCAACATAAGGCCACACGTCAACATATGTGCGAGATTTCTGTACAAACTAAGAACATTCAGTGCTTTAGTGTACCAAATTAAAACAACAGGTCATCCATGACAACTTTTCATTATTTTCCTTTTTTTTTGGCACATTTAAATAAAAACGACACGTACGTGGTGCAGTAAAACAACTTGAATCACACAGTCTCGGGTGTTTGACACATGAGTTTGATCCATTTGCCAAGCTTTTTTTTGGCAAAAGCGAGTTTTACATTCCAGTTTTGCATGATCTTGTGTGTCCGAACGACAACTAACTGAAGAGTGTAAAAAGTGTTGTAGGATTCGATTATGTACAAACAAGTGCATTGAGATTGTGTACATCCGCCATCGAGAAACACTAGGAATTCACGGCCGCTACTTTCTTCGGCGTTCCTGGTTTTTTGGTCTGCCACAGGTGGCTGTGGATCGTGATGGCATCGACGTTTGCCGACATGGTCTTGGCTGGAATTTGGCTGAACTGCTTCCTGTCTGAGTTGTACTTGTAGAGGCCGTCGATCATCTTGCGCGAGATGGTTTTAGGGCCGATACCGGCCAATTTGTTGACCTCCTCTGTGTCGGGGCAGTAGGTGTAGAGCGAGCGGAACTGGCAGCCGGAATCCCGGAACAGGATCAGGAAATTGTTGGACCCTGATTTCTCCATTTCCTTGAAAACGAATAAATATGATGAATAAAATGTATAATATAAATTTAATGGGGGAATAAAATTAATTAATTAAATTAACACATAAAAAAAACTCTTAAACATGACAATTTTTTATAATTTTTTTTAATTAAAAGCACAAATTAAATTAATATTATGTATTGTTTTTTATTCAGTTAGTGCTGTCAAACGATTAATCGCATCCAAAATTAAAATTTTACATTATACATGTGTATTGTGTATATTTATTATGTATATATAAATACACACACATATACAGTATATATTTTGAAAATATTTACATTTATATATTTATATTATTATATTATATATAAATATTTTAATATATAAACAACATATTTTTATTTCATAAGTATATACATGCATGTGTTTGTATTCATATATACATAATAAATATACACAGTATATACGCATATATTATGTAAACAAATACTTTTATTTTGGATGCTATTAATCGCGATTAATCATTTGACATCACTATATTCATGTAATTTATTTGTTAAATAAAATATAATGCGTTCATTGCATTTAATAGCTTTATTACTAAATAATAATCATAGCATTAATTGCAAAATGGACATGCTTACTTCCAAAATCTTGTTTTTCTGTCCTTCATTGACTTTGCCAGCCAAACAGCAATGTGCCAAAGCATTCTGAATCATATGCTTATTTGACTTTGCACTGGGCTCTTTATATAATTTAGGACCTGCAGCAAAGAAATAGAGGTGGTATTATGTAATGTCATAAAACAATATAAAAGTTATTGTACCTTCGGAGTCTGCAGTTCAACCTCCAGAGGGAGCTGTCACTTGAAGTTCTGAGCATGTTTTATCCACCTTATTCTTCCTGTAAAAATGGGCAAGACCCATTTGTACATTTTATGGGTCTTGTTTCCGGTCTCATCCGCGTCCAGCTATTTGTAGGTGTACAAAACCGTTCGTTTTGCTGCTTGATATTGCAAATTGGTGTGTCTTACCATATTATTTTAATGTATTATCTTAATTATAAACACACTGGTTTGTAGTGCAAACAGTTTTTACAGTTTACTGCACATCGTAATTCTTGTTATTTTCCTATAGCGGCTAATTAACCGTAAGTCTCGCCCATAGGCTTACTTCCACATTGAAGAATAAGGTGGATACATTAAAACTTAATTATATTCAGTAAGTTTAAATGTTTGGTCATTTAGAAGAGCTTAGATATAGACAGTATTGTTTAGAACTAATATACAGGCTCCCTCTGGTGGACCGGAGGTGGAGACGCAGCCGATAAATAATGTGAAACATTTTAGTATTTTAACCTGTGTATTCGGTGTTGGATGTCAGTGAGGATGTGGTGGAACCATTCTCCCAGTCTTTCTCTCCGTTACGGCTGCTGGAGCGAGTGGGCGACAGGCAACCGTCTGCTGAGTCAGGCCTACTGGGATGACATGAAAAACTGAGTCCTGCAATCCATCAGATTCTGAAACATCTACTAACAACAACTGCTCTCATGCAAAATCAAGCAGTGACTGAATTGAAGCTCTTAATCATAAATAATGTTTTTTTTTTAAATGCATGTCATTTCCCTGGTATCAGCATCAAATTAAACAACAAAAATAAAATACTTTTAATGTGACGTATTGGAGAAAGCAACAGAATATTAAATGCATGTTAAGACCAGCCACATGTATTAAGAAGTTTAATTTAAAAAAGTTATTTTAATAACATTATGGAAGTTTCTAAAGAAGCCTCTAGCAAAAGTGTGAAGTGCAGATCTTTACTTTTGTGTTTTTGAAGTTTCAGTGCCATTCAGTGCCAGTGTGAAGGTTAGTGACCTTAAAACTTTGCTTGTTTAATAATGACAAAATTAAACAAAAAAGCTGTGATGGGTGAACTATAGTAGCCATCTTTATTGTTCAAAGATGGGGGATCAATCCTCGTGTTGCTGCCAAACTCAAAGCAAAACAGGATGTTCTTCTTGAACAGAGGATGGAATCGCAAAGAGTCTTATCCAACTACGACTGACCTTCTATTTCTCACACGAGGAGAGCTCAAAAAGAAGAAAAGACTGCCAGATGCTAAGCTATTGCTTCTAAGAAGCAAAAACATTCAAGAATACGAAGGAAAAAACAGAGAGAATTCAAAGGACACTGGGTTAGTATTGTACAGTAAAGCTAGAGAAATATATAGAATTGACAGGAAGTAAACATATTCTCATTCTGCTGACTGCTTGAAGTGCTTCTTACCTTGGTGTTTTCTTGTCTGAGTTGACACTGTCGTTATCTCCAAGAGACGCCAGAGACAGGCTGGACACTGAAAAAACACGAGGTCGTGAACCTGGATGCAAAACAAAACAGGACAGGACCCACAGTTACACAAGACAACAGCAAGCCCGCTAAACTTTGTGTTACCCTCATAAAAGTACAGCTCTCTGCAAGTATGTTGCTTTCTAACTTCTTCAAACTGTCTAAACACACACAAAAGAGTGTAATTTGAAACATTCCTAAAAGAATTCAGCCAGATTGGTTAAATTAATTCAAAAGAGTACTTTGAAATTAGTTGGAAATTAGTTAGAAAGTTAATAAATTGGTTAGAATAGATATTTAGAGCAAGTAAAGGTCTAGAGTACTTGTTAGAAGGAAATACAGAGTTGATGCAGTGAGCTGGACAGGAAAAGGCTGAGAGTAGCACAAAGCATGCAGTGCCGGGCTTTGCCAGTAGGGGGCACCCTTTACCTGCCGTGGCCCTGACAGGAGTCCTGGGGGACTCCATCACATCTCTGTGGATGGACTTGGGCCGTGGTTTCCTCTGTTTGGCCCCCGCAGGACGTGGTTTGACAAGCGTGTCCATGTCCTTCATAAGCTTCAGCTGTTTTCTCCTCAGGTACTCCTGTTTGATAAATTCCCGTCGGGCTTTGTCTTCTTCCTTCTTCATGCGGTCTTCCTCTGCTTTCAGTCTGTGGAAAAAGACAGATATTGCAATTAAGAATGAGGGGGAGGAGTGTAGATTTAGTGACTGACAGCTGGGCTGGGTGTTACCTGGTCTCTTCTTTCTTTTGCTCAAGCTCCGCCTCCAGCTGTTGTTTCCTCTGCTGGGTCTCTCGTTCTCTTCTCAGCCTTTTCTCCAGAAGCACTGCTCGCTTTATGGCCATGCTGTCCTCTTCCTTCATATCATCCTTATAACATGAACACATTATCAGAATGGACTTTAAGAATCTCTGTTAATGTCTTATGTTCAGGTCTATCAAGTATCTGCACAAGGAATCTGAAGGCAATATACTGATGTTGATGTGACCAGTCTGGATGAGCCAGATACGCCACACTGCTCAGACTCCCTGCAGAATGCTAACACCATAAAATAAATTATTTATTTGACTTAGTTTTCTGACCTAGATCAAACAGCTGCATTTTCTAAGGATCTGTCCCAATATAACCTCCTTCTGAGACTAAAAATAATTTCATATGTTATAGTCACACAGCATTTTCCTGAGGTAAAGCAATGATAATACGCCATTTGGGGTTATAACTATGGCGCTTAACAGATAAAACAGCTAGATTTGTAAAAGTGTCTTAATAAAATGTAGCAGGCACTTGCCACCACACTGCTTAAGTGTTCTAATCTGAATTCCTGCTAGGGCATTGTTAGCTGTTTGCTAAATTCTGTGTGGTTTTAACAAATTGCAAGGTTATTGTTAAGGTTCTCTAGGAGGTTACTTACTGGCCCAAGACAACATAGCTCGCCATCGAGTCAAGAAAATATCCTCAACAAACCACATAATTTAAGGTAGCATTCAAGTTCATAGAACAAAAGATGTGTGACAAGATTTGGTCACCAAAATTTTAACACGTAAATTACCTTAAAGAGATAGTTCACCCAAAAATGAAAATTCTGTCATAAATTACTCACCCCCATGTCGTTCCAAACCCGTAAGACTATCTTCGTAAGTCTATCTTCGGAACACAAATTAAGATATTTTTGATGAAATCTGAGAGCTTTCTGACCCTGCACAGACAGCAATGTAGTGTGTCGGAGGTTCGACAACTGACATGTTCAAGGCCCAGAAAGGTAGTAAGGACATCGTTAAAACAGTCCATGTGACATCAGTGGTTCAACCTTAATTTTATAATGCTATGAGAATACTTTTTGTGCGCGTAGAAAACAAAAATAACTTTATTCAACAATTTGTTCTTTTCTGTGTCAGTCGACGCGTGCTCACAAGAGAACCACGATGCATGCGGAATAATTTGTTGAATGTAGTCGTTATTTTTGTTTCTGTATTTTTTGTTTTTGCGCACAAAATGTAGTCTTGTAGCTTCATAAAATTACGGTTGAACCATGTTCATATGGTGCTTTTGCACCAGAGGAACCTTTTCATAGTTCCTACAACCCCGAATCAGAAAAAGTTGGGACAGTATGGAGAACGCAAATAAAAAAAGAAAGTAGTGATTTCTAAATTTACTTTGACTTTTATTTCATTGCAGACAATATGAACAAAATATTTCATGTTTTGTCTGGTCAACTTCATGTCATTTGTAAATATACATCCTTTCCTGTCATTCAGACCTGCAACACATTCCAAAAAACGTTGGGACAGTAAAGCATTTACCACTTTGTAATGTTGCCATTCCTTTTCACAACACTTAAAAGACGTTTAGGGACTGAAGACACCAAGTGATGAAGTGTTTCAGGTGTAATTTTGTCCCATTCTTCCTGCAAACAAGTCTTAAGGTGGGCAACAGTACGGGGTCTTCGTTGTCGCATTTTGCGCTTCAAAATGCACCACACATTCTCTATTGGAGACAGGTCGGGACTGCAGGCAGGCCAGTCAAGTACCCGTACCCTCTTCCTCCGCAGCCAGGACTTTGGAATGTGTGCAGAATGTGGTTTTGCATTGTCTTGTTGAAATATGCATGGACGTCCCTAGAAAAGATATCTTCTTGAAGGCAGCATATTGTGCTCCAAAATCTCAATGTACTTTTCAGCATTAATGGTGCCATCACAGAAGTGCAAGTTACCTTTGCCAAGGGCACTGACACAACCCCATACCATGACAGACCCTGGCTTTTGGACTTGTTGCTGGTAACAGTCTGGATGATCCTTTTCTTCTTTGGTCCGGAGCACACAGCATCCATTCCTCCCAATAAATACCTGAAATACTGATTCATCTGACCACAGTACACGTTTCCACTGTGTGATGGTCCTTCCCAGATGCCTCCGAGCCCAGATAAGTCGACGGCGCTTCTGGACACTGTTAACATAGGGCTTCCTTTTGGCACAGTACAGTTTTAACCGGCATTTGTGGATGTAACTACGTATTGTGGTACTTGACAAAGGTTACGATTCTACAAAGGACGATTCTTGATGCAGTGCCGCCTGAGGGATCGGAGATCACGGTTGTTCAGTTTAGGCTTGCGCCCTTGTCCTTTACGCACTGAAATTCCTCCAGATTCCTTGAATCTTTTAATTATGTTATGCACTGTTGAAGGTGAAATATCCAAATCTCTTCCTATCTTTCTTTGAGGAACATTGTTTTTAAACATTTCAATAATTTTCTCACGTATTTGTTGGCAAACTGGCGATCCTCGGCCCATCTTTGCTCCTAAAGTACTAGACCTTTCTTGGATGCTGCTTTTGTACCAAATCATAATTACAATCACCTTTTGACATCAACTGTTTCAAAACACATCATTATTTAACCAATTTACCTCATTACTAGCCCTAAATTGCTCCTGTCCCAACTTTTTTTGGAATGTGTTGCAGGTCTGAATGACAGGAAAGGATGTATATTTCCAAATGACATGAAGTTGACCAGACAAAACATGAAATATTTTGTGTTCATATTGGCCCAGGCTAAATTTGTAAATAAGTCCTATGGTTCCCTAAGGGTATCTGTTAGGGTCTCTTGGATGTCCTCCGTCCGCACATGTATGCCGGTGTCTACTTCAGTGGTGGGTGTGCTAGCAAGCCCTTTGGACGTTTCTGAAACTAAGTCTATCTCGCCATCCTTTGCTTCAGGGTTCAATTCACTTTTATTCTGGAGGTGAAGAAAGAAGCCATCACTGGGCGCATGGGCCCTGGGGCTCTGAGGTTTCTTCTCTGAGTTGTGGATGATCTCAAGGGCCTCTTCGATGCTTGGTGGCCCTGAGCCATTTAGACGGTCGTTATGATTTCCTGACAGGCTGTCAGGACAGCCTTCCTCCTCGATGTCCATGTTCTTTCCGTTGACAGGCTGAAAGGACAGGTTTCTCTTGATTCCCCTGGTGCCTTGGGGCATCTTGAAACCAAAACCTTCAGTGCTGACAGACCGAGTCATCCCTCGGCCAGGGGGTGTTTGATTGGTGCTCTCTTTATCAAATGGGATTTCAAAGGACACTCCCTGAGCAGCAGACCTGGAGAAAAAAAAGAGAGGATGGTATCCAACGGCATATAGTTTCAAACTCTGTCTTCTCAATAATGAGATGAATTTGCACTTACTTCTTCTCTTTGGGCCAAGTACCCATGAAGCTTTCCACAAATGACATTGAGGTTGATCGCTTGATCTCACCTGTACAGCACACATATAACTTATATAGTACTGGGTGCATTTAAAATTAAGACTTATATTTTGTTATCATGAAACATTTTTAGGCCGTTTAACTTTACCTGAGCCTGAAGTCTGTGGTTGAGGTCGGAGAGGGAGGCTTTAACATGAACATAAAAAAATATGAATATCCATCCAATTTTACATTTGAATTTCAACAGGCATTCAAAGTAAATAAATCAGAAAGGGGAAATTTTCAATAAAAGAGACTTTTGATATACCTTGGTCTGTCTGGACTAGGAGGTCTTTCCATGAAACTTCTCTTTGTGGCTTTAGAGATTGGCACAGATGGCAGATTTTTCAGTGAAGGGGCTGGTGCTATAAATGACAACACAAATGTGTCTGTTTACGACTGTAAACACCATTAGTTAATAATTCTGGGAAATACATTCTATTGTAATATTAGTCTACCTTCAGTGTCCAGCACCTGAGGCTGGACGAATGGCGGCTTAACAACCTCGAACCACCAGAAGAGCTCAGCCATAAACACAAGATAGATATTCTGGTAAAAACAAAAAACAAACAAACAAACACATTAACTTGCATTGCAAGTATTTTTTTCCCCAAATAATTTGCATGCTCATATAAAGATAGTATGTGTAATATTCCTTTTGTCCCACAAGATGTCTCTGCAATTCTCTAAATCCTGGTAGTGCATGAACGAACACGAAGGAATTTGAACACGATTTGAATTTCCTTCAAATTGAATTAAATATCTTACAATGCTGAGGGATTTTATGCTGTACAGTATATTAGGGCTGTCAAAAAAAAAAAAAAATCGAATTTCGAATATTAGTCGAATTTTTAAAAAAAAAATCCACATTCGAATGCAAAACGTTGCATTCAAATTTTAGGTGTGCGTCAGGCAGCCTTATCAGTGGCGCACGAGATGCGATGAAGATGTAGGTAGGTGTCATTGCATTGTCATGCTTTTTTTTACTTATCCAGTTGAACCCACTGGCTACGTTGTTCATTCAAAATACTGCGGAAAAAGATAACATCAATGCGGAGATGATGATGTTTACGTCAAAACTGAAACCAAGCCGTTCACACAGAACGCAAATGTATCACATTTTCTAGAGGGACATCTATCACTGTTGCACTCGCGTCTCGCAAAAGAGAGTCGGATATTTAGAAAGCGATTTAAAATTATTGTAAGTTCAACTTTGAAAAAACATGTCTCAAAACTTTATGGCGGGACAGGTCTCTCCCCATTCCACTGCATCTCGTGTTTTTAAATGAAAAAAACGTTACTCTTTGTGATTGGTTTTCCGTGCTTTGTATTAAACGTGTATATACATGATGCTTTTTTGTTTCTAATTGTTTAAGCAATTTAATTAGTTAATTATATATGGTTAAACATTATGCACATTTTTCAAAGATAGTCGTGTTATTTTATGCTTTGAATAACAGTGAATTAGTCATATTTAGCTCGATGCGCCCTCTTGTGGCCTCAGGGGAGAAGCCAAAAGCTTGTTTTCCTCTAACTGAAATTATGCCTTTTAAATTCGAATATAATTCGAATTTTGATAATATTTAGGTACAAAATTCGAATTTAGTTTTTCAGCCATTTTGACATCCCTACAGTATATACAGTATAGCTTTTTTGTTTGGTCCAATAATGCGCACAACCTTTTCATGCTATGAACAACATCTTTATGCCAAGACTACAGAATTTATGACCTTGAATTCATAGAGTGGTAGACCTTGAATTCATAGAGGGTACCTGACATGATGACAAATGCCTCTGATACACTATTCCCACTCAGCAGAATTTACATCTGGCAGTTTAAAGGCACAGGGTAACTGCAGCAATTATCCGAGGCCACTCCCAGAAGACATTACCTCAGCATTTTAATTTACTTTCAACAAAGAGTCCTTGCTCTCTTTATAACCTAGAGTAGCTCTAGACTCTCAAAGCCACATCTATAGCATATAACCAAATGATTAAAGCATTTATTCATATAATCCAAGGCATCAATTGTTAACATTTTCAACAGCCTTTAATAATATAATAACATTCATGTCACATACTAGCAAATTAACAAAGACAAAGCCACCCATTGTCAATTAAATAATACTCCATAGTGACATTTGTACACAACCTCACTGATTTTATGCAATATCATGAAACCCAATCTACCACTGCTACTGGCAATAACCAAAGGAATAAATAAAGGGGTCCACTGGCAACATTTGTATTGAGTGGTTGAGAGAGCCGGAGCAGGCGCGTGTTTGTACCCAGATGGTGTTTGGCACATGCGTCCTCTCCCCCATCTGCCTGGCTACGTACTTATTCACACAAAAGGCGTGAATGTATAATTAGATGGCTTATCTGTAGTTTTAGGGAATAAAATGCTTTTAATTAAGGATGCCAATTTAAAGTGGTAATTTAGTATATATAATTATTTGTAAAATAATGTAAAAAAAAAAAATGAATCATGCTTCCTCACCCGTATGCAAATTCCTTAATAACAGCATGCCAACAGAATTTAAACATTGTTTTCAAAATATGCAGCTTATTATTGGTAAATCTTGGAGAATCAAAAATTAATTGCATATATCAATATTCATTGCGAAAGGACCCAGACAAGTTTGCAAATTGCAGAAAAACAAATATATAGAATTAGGGCTGCAATGATTAGTCGACATTATCGACAACGTCGACAATAAAAAATTGTCGACAAATATTTTTGTTGTCGAGTAGTCGTTTGATCTCATATGACCTAATGTAAGAGCCTGCAATACTGCGGTTTGACCAGTGTGGCGCTGTAGCGCAAGACTCTAGTTCAGCCCTCCTGGATGCAGATCAAGAGAAGAACACACACACACACACACACACACACAGCACTTCAGAGCAAATGCATCCAAACTTGAGCGGCGTTTGGATGAATATGTAAATATATATTGCGCGCGTTCCTCTCAGTAACGAAATAAACAACAAAAACTGACAGCAGTGTGAAAGCAACAGTTAAAAATGCATCTGATTACAACGATGTGGATGTTTGCATGAGCTCTGCAGTTCAGTAACGTAACATTACTCCAGTAGAGTTCGGTCACATTATGTTTATTTATATAGTACTTTATGCAATAGATAGCCTTAATTGAAGCAGCTTTACGGTATTAAACATGAAAGTCAGTGTCGCTTTCAGTTAGAATTACAACTTGATTTTCTGTTATAAAGCAGCTCTCCAGTGTGAGCTAGCTAATGATAAAATATTTTTATTAGTGGGAAAAAATAATAATTTCATTAAAGTGACAGTTTGGTTTGCAGAGATCAAAGCTGTTTTGATTTATCATAACCCTATAAGGTATTTTAAGACATTATGTTGTGAATAAAATAGTTTATCCAAAGCATCTTATCACTTACCTTTATTTTGTTTCTTATCTATATGACTTACAAAAGGAGATGTTAGGCAGAATGTGCTAAATGTGTCATTCAGTTACTTCTTCATGTAGCTAATTAAATGGTGAGAGTGTCTCTGTCTGTCATCTCATTTTGTGTGCCAAATACATCTATTTTTATAATGAATTGGTAACATTACAATAAGGTATCATTTGTTAACATTAGTTAATGTATTAATTAACATGAATGAACAATACATTTAAGTATTAATCTTTGTTAATGTTAGTTAATAAAAATACAGTTGTTCATGTTAGTTCACAATGCATTTATCAATGTAAAAAAAACAACTTGTGATTTTAATAATGCATTAGTAAATGCTGAAATTAACATTAAGATTAACAAATGCTATAGAAGTATTGTTCATTTTTAATTCATGTTAGGCAAGGCAAGTTTATTTATATAGCACATTTCATACCACATTTCATACACAAAAAAAATTAAAAAACACAAAAGTGCTTTACATAAAAGGAAGTGAAATAGACATTAAAAATAATAACCACAACAATAAAAACAAGGAATTAAAAAAAATAGTAATCACAACAATAAAAACAAGGAAATTATATAAAAATGTATTTAAAATTAATTTAAAACTGTTACGAATAGAAAATGATTATACATAAAATACAGTGCAGTCATGTTAACTAATGAACCTTAATGTAAAGTGTTACCAATTAATTGTGTAATAATTGTAATTACATAATATGCTTTTCTAAAGCTGAAGTGACCTTTATTTATGTTAGAATATGTATAACTTAATATTCTAACTAACTGCAAAAACTGAATAATCAATCAAAGTCTACTGATTAACCAGTGGAATAATCGATGATTAGTCGATTAATCGTTCTAATAATCGTTAGATTAATCGATTATCAAAATAATCGTTTGTTGCAGCCCTATATAGAATATATTTAGAAAATATAAATTTTAAATGTACAATTTTTACTATTTTCTCAAAATTCTATAAATAAACATCAAACTTCTATTCATTAGTTTATCTATTTAATTTTTAACTTGGATTTTTGGAACTTTTTACTATAAAAGTTGAGAGCAGACCGGGAATAAAGATGACGGAAATGAGATCAGGTCACAATACAGTTTAGATTCAAACCTGCAAGAAGCACATGTGCGAACTGCACTGACCATTTTTAATAAAAGGAAGCAGCTGGGATTAGATTAGCTCTGACAGAAACTGGGTCAAGGTTACAGCTCAGTAACCTGCTCTCAATTCCACTCATATTTCTGAGATTCAGCTCTGAAGTCTGGCACTGTATCAGACTCTGCTCGTGTCCTCTAACCAGAGGCTGTTCAGTGCTAATAAAACCCAATTAGTGGGTAACCCACAGTAAACCCAACTGTGAGATTTTGCTACCATTTGTGGAATAAGAGTTTAAACCAAAAGCAGGTGGAACATTGATTCTAGTAGCACTGCTCTCTGTTTAGAGTTTCTAAGGTGAATTTAAACAACCTCGTTGTGGTTTAATAAGCGTGGCCAGGTTTCCAAATCTTTACTACAAAATGCCAAACTAAATCTTCACATTCACAGCCACTGAAACCAACCGTTTGATTTCATGTTGATGGAACAGAAATGTCTGTTCCATCAACATCCCAAGAAGAACCAAAGGCTTCTTGGTCAACATGACTGAAAATCTTGGCAGCAGATGTTCTTTCTCTCCAGTCCATAGAGTACCGAGATCAAAGACATGAAGACATAACATTCAGAATTAAACAAAACAACTGGTCTTCACTTCCATCTGATCCCAAAAGAGTCTATAGAGTGGTTGATAACTGACAAAGTAGTATAAAGGTAAAGATCTCCAGTTTGACGATATCTAGCTCGCAAAACATTTTTCCATTTCTTAATAACATTTTGATATCTCAAGAAGAAGAAAATCTCACAAAAGGAGGTATTTCACAGAGAAAAGCACAGAATAAAAGCAAAAAAAGGAAGGTCTAGGCTTAAAAAAACAAACTCACCCCCGGTTTCACAGACAAGGTTTAAGCCTAGTCCCAGACTGAAATGTAAGTCTGAGCTGTTTCAACTGAAAGAAACTTGCACTGATTGATCTTAAAATATATCAATGCCTTTGTTTTGTCTCAAGATGGACACCAGTAATGTTTTTTTCTAAGGCATGTTAATAAAAATTACTTAAATGTCCTAATTGAACTATGACCTAATCCTGGCTTAGTCTAAGCCCTGCCTGTGAAACCAGGCCTCAGGCTCTTGAGATCTTTCCATAATGGCTTATCTAATAAACCATGATTCCTATATTTAAATATCTTCTAGGCATGTTTAATGTGATTTTATTGCTGTTTTAGTCAACTGCACCAGTCTTTAGAGAATCTGCTTCCATTGGGAGGCTGGTTTAAGCACCACCAACGTTTGAAGGCAAGCCTCATGCTTTTGGCTTTTTAACAGGAATAACTCCCACAGGCAGCGCTTGCGCTATTGCAAGAAAAGAGCTCCAAATAACAGCATCCCACCCAATCGCATATGTTGAGGCCTATAAAAATTATACAAACCTTGACCTACAGTTATAATTGGTATCAACCGATGAAACACAAAGGCAAGGAACTTGGAGAACCCTTATGGCATTGAGCTCTAAAGCGCTTCTAACTGAAACCAAATCTACACACAAGTTATATCTGAAGGCTTACTTTGATGGATGAATGAGCGTAGAGCATGTCCTCCAGAATGAAGTGGCAGCAGTGGTTCAAGTGTTCCTTGCAGAAGTCATGGATGAGCTGCAGGTTGTACAGACTGTCTGCCAACGACATGGTCTCCTTCAGGCAAATGTCTGCAAATCAAAGACGATTCAAAGTGCTACACTAATCAGGCGCTGCTCACTGACACAGATCATCTGGCATATGTGGTAGATTTGACAAGGACTCAACCAATCAGAGAAGCCCATTAATCATGGAGTCTAAATGACAGTCATGTGGTTTGGAGATAAATGTAATTGCATCCATCATTTGATTTCTAGTCCTCTTCATCACTGTGATTGGATTAACAGTGAGTTCAGGATGATTAAAGTCACATAAACGTTTGAGATTGCTAAATGAGTAGCTGAAGACTATTGTATTCACTAATTCAAAGAAAAGTGTCTCAAACTGATTTGTAGCACGTTTAAAAATAACATTCAAAAATAATATTATATGTTAAGTCACAAGTTAATTTCCCTCCAATGTTCCAATCTCAGAGTTTCAGAGGTTAAAGATATGAGGGAACCAAGAGGAGGAAGCTTATAGACTACTTCAATAGCTAGGCTAGGTTTACGTTAGTTACTAACTGAGCATTTTAGTGATCATAGCAGAGAATGTTACACTTTGTCAACTGATTTTTTGTAGGCTTTGCATACACATGTGCACCCCACGAAAAGCCTGAAACCACAGAGCCTCTTACATAACAAATCCCATTATAACTTGATTATATTTATATTGTTTCCACATTTTTTTTTTCTACGTAGATTTCCATTTTCTATGGTTTTATTGTGAAATGTTTTTCAACAAAAACATTTGTCTGGGCTTTAACAACTTAAAATATTGCATAATATTTGTAAAATATTGAGGGGAAATATAAATATAATGATATTATACTTTACTATAATTACTAAATAATATTTTTTTATAATGTAAAAATATCACACTACTATTGTAGATAATGCTTTTTATGATGAAATATTTAGAAAAAAATGAAATTGTATCTCGTAGAATATTTTTAAAATACTGTGAAAAAAGAAATAAAATAATATAAAACTTTTATTAGTACTATAATTTTTTATAATATTAAATATTAAAATAATACACAATATTATTATGAATATTGTTTTCTTTAATGAAAAACATTTGTCTAATGTTTCTTGTATAATATTTGACAAATATTGTGAAAAACAGAAATATAATCATACTTATGTAATACTTATATTTATATTAATAAAATATATTATTTAATAAACATTTGATGATATTGTTGTTTAATGAAATGTTATTAAAATGTGCTATATTCTAAAAATATTTTTTAAATATTGTGAAAAATAGAAATATAACTTTTATTAGTAGTTATATTTTTTAATAATACAAAATATTAAAATAATACACAGCATTATTGTGGATATTGTTTGATGAAAAACATTTGTCTACTGTTCTTGCATAATATTTAAAAAATACAGTGGAAAAAAACAGAAATATAATAACATCATACTAAATCATTTAATAATTCAAAAATATAAAAGTAAACATTACATTTGCTTGTTTTGTTGATTTTTGTACATTCTAAAATATTTTTTTAAAATATTGTGTAAAAATACAAATATAATATTATACTTATATTAACACTATAGTTTATAATATAAAAATATTAAAATAATACACAACATCACTGTGTAAGTTTTTTTTAAAGAAATGTTAGGAAAAAACATTCATCTATTGTATAACATTTTCAAAATATTGTAAAAAAAAAACATCTCCATGAATATATCATCCACTGTCATGATATTAAAATAAACCTGAATTTTTGCATATGCCATGCATTTCTACTGCTGATCTGTGTACAATAACAGCATGTGTAAGTAAATACGGTTGGTTTTGATTCAACAGCTCCCGCACACTATTCCCTCTGAGCAATGCGTAGAATTTTGTGCTCAGTAATGTTAAGGTTTGGCAGGTTTCTGTACCTCCCAGGCGGACGATGGCAGGACAATAAAAGTGCAGCAGGGCGGCGAGGGCACAGCCATCTGTGCTGTCCTTCAGGAGGTTGTCCACCGGAGGGATCCACGGCACCATCTTGGGCAGAACCTGCTCCTTCCTATAACGCGCCTGGAGCAAACAGACATAAACAAATGATTCAGTAGAGCAAAACACATTGATAATAACATATAGATGGACCAGTGCATGGAAAAGTACTGAAAATAAGACATGCAATGGGAACTTTAACGGATGGTGACATAAAATCTATTTTTCGCTCAGCCTAATATAAATATTTCTCTGTCAACAGTTTATTGTGTGGTTAATGAAGCTGAGGACGATGTGAAAGCATCGTCATGGCAACAGAAACGAGATGGAAGATGAAGCCGGGATGAAAGAAGGCGTTTCTCAGTCACACTTACAGGAACCAGCTTCATATACCACTTGTTTGGAGACTTCAGCCAGTCAAAGAATGAATGAGAGAGAGAAGGAAAGAGCAGTTACGTCAGTGAGCAGAGATTATTTAACACAATCAGCTGTTTACGTCCATATCAGATTAAGTGTGATTGTCTTTACTAGAAACCAGATTACAAGAAAACAAACAGTGAAACTCTTGCCCCTGGTTTCAAAGACAAGGCTTAAGACTAGTCCCAGACTAAAATGTAGGTCTGATCTGTTTCAACTGAAAGAAACTTGCACTGATTGACCTTAAAATATATCAATGTCTTTGTTTTGTCTCAAGATGCACACCAGTAAAGTTTTTTCCTAAGGCACGATTATAAAATTTACTTAAATGTCCTAATTGAACTATGGCCTAATATAAGTCTAAACCCTGTCTGTGAAACCAGGGGCCTGTTTCATAAAACAAGTTTACTAAATAAGCCAGGTTTATTTCAGTCAGTCTGATTTATTGACAGCTGATTTGGTTCAAAATAAGTCAGACTAACTGAAATAAACCTGGCTTATTTGGTAAACTTGTTTTATGTAACAGGCCCCAGGCCTTGAAGCTTGAGCCAGGTTTAGTACTTTTCAAATAAATAAACAAACAAACCTCTATTGGTCAATATTGGATTTTACTTATTTTGTGCAGTTAATTTAACATAGATTACCTTTATAACATTGAAATGCCTTTCATCATCCACAGTTAATTTCATTTGACTATTTATTGTTTTATCTTTAATTTATTTAGACAAAATACTTTTGATTTTTCACTGAGACTGAATCACTGAGAAAGAAATAGAAACCAAGCAACCAAAAAAGTGCTTGCTTGTCGCTGTCAGGCTGGTTCATGCCATCTTCTTAGTTTTCACAGTTTTAAGCTTCTCTCAACTTTTTAAGGCTTAAATGTCTGTAATAAAAGAGGAGTAGCATCAAAAGCATGCCAAAATAACTGTAGGGGTCCAAACTGAAGAAGAGATAAACTGATGCTCTCTGATCTAAGAGACATTAAACCCTGTGAATCACAATATGAATGCATTTTTACCCAGAACGCCCTAAGAAGACTGCAAAGTTACAGGATTAGTCTTTTGCCAGCAGATTAAGTCTAGAAACAAGTGTGAGTTTGAGACCTGAAAAATTTAAATGTGAAATATATAAATAATATCTTTATATATATATATTATTTTTCATATTCAAATCAAATATTTTTCAAATATTTATATTATTTCTATATTAATATAATACTATAATTTATTGTTATATACCTATATAAATATTTTAGGGGGTATACAGTCAAATATATATGTACATACAGTTTAAAATAAAAATAATTAATATAATTTAATATATTTAAATATGAATTCTATTTGTATTCATTTAGAAATATGTATACAACAATAAAATATAAATCACTACTATTAATTATTAGTAATATTAATAATTAATAGTATTACATTTATTTAAATGTATATATTTTTTATATTAAAATCAAAAACTTTCATACAATTTTAAAAATGATATAAATTAATAATCAATTCATATCAATATTTATATATATACACACAAAACACACACACACACACACACACACACACACACACACACACACACACACACACACACACACACACACACACACACATATATATATATATACCTCCACCCAAATTATATAAATGTAATAAATAACTTAATATAATAATAATAATAATACATATATTTTTTGTTTTAACTTTTATATACTATGTCATTTATAATTCACACACAGTATCCATATCTGCATTCATCTGGTGTGTTTATGTGTCAGTCTGGGCTCTTCGTGTCATGCTGGCTGTTTCAGGATGTTTATAGTGTTGTGTAAGCGCCTGACATTCCTCGTCGGCACTGATTGTGTCCGCAGCGTCTCTCAAACACAGCCGGCAGTCCGCAGCGCCTCTGAGAACTGACTGCTCTCATTAGCGTCAGATGCCCAGTCCAGCCCAGCCACGACCTCAGGACAGGGTGGGCCAACTCTGACAGACGTCCCGCCCCGCACACTTCTGTGTGATGACTCTGCACATTACACACCCTCACCAGACTCACATTATCACAATAACGATGGGATTCTGGGGGAAAAAAACTAAAACAAAATCCTACAATAGTAGCGCTGGGAAGTTGGCAGAGGCTTGCGGTCTCTAGGGGTTTAAACGAGGACGCAGCGTACATAAGCGTACCGCACTACTTTTCCTCCGAGAGAAGGTAAAACATGGTGAGACTGACGTCACCTGTCATGTGTGCCAAATACTCTGGGACAGGAAGATGGAATGTGAAGCGTTAAAACATGAATCAGCAAACATTTTGCTCTTACATCAGCCTGGCAGAAAGTCCACATCAGGATACTGCCGCAAGACTGTGATTCAGCAAAGTCAGAAATACCCTCAACGCAGCAATATGTTATAAAACACGACAACAAGGCTGATGATATCCGTCACGTCCTGTGAACTCAGGTCAACTTAGCAAACATGTATACAGGGAATCTGAGGCAACTTTTATGTAGAATCTAAACAGACTAACAAATCTAGGGGGTTTAAAACGTCTACATAGAGTAATTTGATTCACTGAATAATGTTAGTTGTCCTGAAGATATGTTTACAATATATATTTAATATTTTAAATATTTTAATATAGGATTTTAAAACTTGGACATTTGATTAATTTGCACAAATCTGTCTTTTTAAATGGTCCATTTTCATGAATCAGTTGACTCGACAAAACATTTACTCAACTGATTCATCACATCACTCAAAAATGTCTGAAGTGCTGACATGACATTTTTCATGCTTCATAATGTTTTGTAATAATAAAAAAATTATATTGTTATATTGGTCCATATAAATATAAATTGGTCCATAGAAATGTAATAAACTAATATAAAATAATGTTAATTGTTAATATTAATTATCAATGTTAATGTAAATATTATTTAACTATAATATATTTTGAACTTGTATTTAAAAAAAAGATTAAAAGCTAATAATGAATTAAATCATACAACTGTAAAATTTAAATAACTAAATAATTTTAAAATAAAAACACTAATACAACACTTAAAAATATTATTTTATTTGTGTACCTGCATGTCAACATCAGACGACTGAAAATATGTGTAAATGATGATCCAAGATGGCGCCGAGCATGGCAGCCGTGTTGCGAGCTCCGAGAAATCTCTGCAGTTTTTCTTATGTTTTATTTGTTATTTTGTTGTTTTACGTGTTGGATGTTGTTAGTATAACTGTCTACGATAGAGACACGCTTTTGAACATTGGTTCATTCCTCGCGCAACGCAAACCGGACTTTGAGTTCTTGAACGCCGGCGCTTTGTTTACGGACACCGCATCAGAGCCCTTTGTCTGGGTCACATGGAAACGCCGCCGGAAAAGGGGAAAGCGAGCCGGAGTCCTTGTCAGACTCAGACGCCGTCCCCTCCGACCTCCACTCCCAACCATTTTGTTGGCTAACGTTCAGTCACTGGACAACAAACTCTGCGAATTGCGGGCGCGCATCTCATACCAACGAGAAACAAGGGACTGCTGCATTATTTGCCTCACAGAAACATGAATGTCTGCAGTGGTTCCAGACTCAGCCATCGAGCTTATGGGGTTCTCCGTGCACCGCTCGGACAGAATGAAAGAGCTCACAGGGAAAAGCAGAGGTGGGGGCGTTTGTTTCTTTATCAACAACTCGTGGTGTGATGAACGGAATCTACACTCTATTAAATCCTTCTGCTCCCCTGATCTGGAATTTCATATGCTTCTGTGTCGACCATTCTGGCTACCGAGGAAACTTACAGCTATCATAATCACAGCTGTTTACATCCCCCCTCAAGCCAACACAGACCAGGCACTCAAGGAACTGTATGGGATTATAAGCGAGCAGGAAACCGCGTACCCAGAGGCAGCGTTTATTGTTACGGGGGACTTTAACAAAGCCAACTTCAGAACAATAGCTCTAAAATACTTTCAACACATCACCATCAACACATGTGGTGATCGTGTACTGGACCACTGCTATTCTCCTTTTCTGGGACGCCTACAAATCGCTCCCCCGCCCACCTTTCGGCAAATCAGATTATTCTTTCGTTCTGCTCCTGCCTGCTTATAGGCAGAAACTGAAACGAGAAGCACCCGCCCTCAGGACAATTCAATGCTGGTCAGACCAATCAGACGCTATACTGCAGGACTGTTTTGATCACGTGGACTGGGACATGTTCCGGGTAGCGTCTGATGACGACATAGAGGCGTACTCAGATTCTGTAACGTGTTTCATAAGGAAGTGTGTAGAGGACGTGGTTCCGATCAAAACAATTCATACCTACCCCAACCAAAAACCGTGGATTAACAGCGATGTTCGAGCAGCCTTGTCAGCGCGGACATCTGCCTTTAAATCCGGGAACTTTGACAATCGAAAACAAGCCAGTTACAATCTCAGGAAATCCATCAAAGCCGCCAAACGACAATATAAAAACAAAGTTGAAGAACAATTCAACACCAACAACGCAAGAAGCATGTGGCAGGGCATCAATAACATCACGGATTGTAAAGGGAATAAACCAGCTACAGTGAATATTGCTGCCTCTCTACCGGACGAGCTTAATCATTTTTATGCTCGTTTCGAGGCTCACAACCCCACCCACACAGAGAGCACTCCCGCGGCTGTTGCAGAGGAGGTGAGTGCAATCTCCATTTCTGTCGTGGATGTAACACGATCCTTCAAACGGGTGAATATCCACAAGGCTGTGGGTCCTGATGGCATCCCAGGCCGTATGCTCCGAGCATGTGTATTCCAGCTAGCTGGGGTTTTCACAGACATTTTCAACCCCTCCCTCTCTCTGTCTGTGGTTCCCTTATGCTTCAAAAAATCCACCATTGTGCCCATACCAAAGAAAAATAAAATCACATGCTTGAATGACACCCATGCTCTGACACCCATCTTCAGCAAGTGTTTTGAGAAACTCATCAGAGACTACATCTGCTCTGTGCTGCCTACCTCACTGGATACGCTGCAATTTGCATATCGCAGCAACCGTTCCACAGACGATGATATTGCCTTCACCCTGCATACTGCTCTCTCCCACCTGGAAAACAAGAACGCCTATGTGAGGATGCTGTTTGTGGACTACAGCTCCGCATTCAATACCATAGTGCCTGCCACACTGGTTGCGAAACACCAGAATCTAGGACTAAACAGATCTCTGTGCAGCTGGATCCTAGACTTTCTGACAGGCAGAAGTCAGGTGGTCAGAATGGGCAACAACACTTCATCTCCGCTGACCCTCAACACTGGTGCTCCGCAGGGCTGCGTTCTCAGCCCACCCCTGTACTCCCTGTACACACAACGGTGATAGGCCTGATCACTGACAACGATGAGACGGCCTACAGAGCGGAGGTGAGTACCCTGACTAAATGGTGTCAAGAGAACCACCTCTCACTCAACATCGACAAGACCAAGGAGCTGGTGGTGGATTTCAGGAGACAGAGCAGAGAACACACACCCATCACCATCGACAAGACACCTGTGGAGCGAGTAAACAGCTTTAAGTTCCTCTGAGTTCACATCACCGAGGATCTCACATGGTCCACTCACACAGATGCAGTGCTGAAGAAGTCACATCAACGTCTATTCTTCCTGAGACGGCTGAGGAAGTTTGGAATGAGCCCCAGCATCCTCAGATCATTCTACACCTGCACTGTGGAGAGCATCCTGACCGGCTGCATCACCGCCTGGTTTGGAAACAGCACCGCTGGCAACCGCAAAGCTCTGCAAAGGGTTGTGCGAACTGCCCTCCACATTGTTGGAGGTGAGCTTCCCTCCCTCCAGGATATCTATACCAGGCGGTGTATAAGGAAAGCCCGGAGGATCACCAATGACTCCAGCCACCCAACCCACAGACTGTTCTCTCTGCTGCCCTCTGTCTCCGCAGCATCCGATACCGCACTAGCCGACTGAGGGATAGCTTTTTCCCTCAGGCTATCAGGCTAATGAACAGTCAGAACTAATACACCCTACAGCACACTCCCACTTTACGATATGCCACGCACTGCACTTTAACTCCACAGTTCAAACTGGACTACACGTACACACTGCACAAATACAACAATCTATCTGCTACCACTGGATACCATCCAATGCACATACATGACATTTGCGTATCCAGCTTATGTATAATCTACTGCACCTTTGCACATTACTGTGTATGTATATATGTGTACATAATGTAGAATGTGTACATACGGTGTATAATGTGTATTGATAACTGTAAGTATGTCTAACAGTACACTGTGTGTACTAAGTATATGTATGTGTATATTGCACATTGTCATCTGTATAAGTCTAAGTATGTAATGGTACTGTCTATATGTTAATTGTTTCTGCACTGTATGGAGCACGCTCTCAAGAATTTCACTCATCAAGGCACATGTGCTGTGATGATGAGACAATAAAAGTGATTTAAATAAAATTTAAGTTAAAATATTAATTTAAAATCTTAGGGTACCTTCAAGTAATTTTTTTAGGTCACAGAACTAACAAAAGTTTAGGAATTTCTATTCTATTCTATTTTACTAATAAATAAGGGTCGACAATATGTGTTTTTCAGGGCTAATGCCGATACCGACTACACATCAAGTAGACAGATTACCGATATTTTGAACCGATATGTCTGGTGTAAAAATTTAAATTAATGTCAAAACTAAGAATAACAAGGGGTCTGACAGAAACTTTCTCTAAATGCTTTTAAATAATTTTATCTGCAAGTAGGTTTTGAAAATGACCGATACCGATAACCATAAAAATGCTTAATATCGGTGCCGATAATCAGCCAGGCCGATAATCGGTTGACCCCTAATTATAAATTAATATTAAAGGGTTAGTTCACCCAAAAATGAAAATTCTGTCATTAATTACTCATCCTAATGTCGTTCCAAACCCATAAGACCTCCATTCATCGTCGGAACACAAATTGAGATCTTTTTGTTTGAATCTGAGAAACAAAAATAATGATTTTATTCCACATTTTCATCTCTACTGTTTCTCTTATGGACGTACGTTCACGACAGTACATGACGCAAGCGCGTGGTGGTGCAAGCGCTTATCCAGATCCAGCGTGATGACGTTTAACACATGGCTTGTGAACGCACGTCCACAAGAGAAACAGTAGAGACGAAAATGTGGAATAAATTTTTATTTTTGTTTTCTTTGCGCAAAAAGTATTCTCGTGGCTTCGTAAAATGACAGTTGATAGACTGATATCACATGGACTACTTTGTAGATCATCTTGGTACTTTTCTGGACCTTGATCGTGTAAGGACCCTTGCTGTCTATGGAGGGTCTGAGAGCTCTCAGATTCAAACAAAAATATCTTAATTTGTGTTCCGAGGTTTTACGGGTTTGGAACGACATGAGGGTGAGTAATTAATGACAGAATTTTCATTTTTGGGTGAACTATCCCTTTAAGCAAAAATTATTGATATTATTTATCCATGTCAATTTAGAAAAAAACATCCAGGACAGATTATTTTTTATTACATTTTTACTACATTTTATTTCGAGCATTAAAGAAGATATATAGTGAATATCTTTAAAAGGCTGAAATTTTGATTTATTAATACTGTTCTTGTTGTATATTAATGACAACACATTTTTAGGCAATGAGTATTCACAAATCTTTTGCATTATTGTTGTGTTCAAGATTGTGAATCAAGATTGTATTTATGTAATTCAGGCTTGTATTGTACAGTACAGCATTCAAGTGTATCAGAATACATAAGTTTTAGAATAATCTATACAAGTATTTGAGTCTTAAGGCATGAAGAATATAAATTTCACTGGCAGTTGGAGGGCAGAATGTTGTTTTAAGCAGATTTCAGAGACGTACAAGCGCTCATTATGTCAAAACTCCATCTTTATCTCTGACACTTTCTGTATTTTCCTCCTACGGATGAAAGTGACTTCTGAATCATTGCTGCTTTAGAACAAGAACAGGAAGTGCACACTTACCTTTGGATTCTCAACAGGCTCTGCGTTCTCCGCCTCCGTCCTCCTTTGCTCCTGCATTATGATTTCTTTCAAGTATTCGTTCACCTTGAAAATGAGTAAAACACAGAGGAGTTTTTGAGCTTCTACATGCTTAAAAAAATCACTGCCATTCTTTTCACTACAAGCAAGTGTATTATATTATATTATATTATATTATTATAGGTTTCCCAAACTGGGGATTGTAAGGGAATTGCAGAGTTTATGAAAAGCTAATAAACAAATAAATCATTTAAAAATTAAAACAAATAAAAAATAAAACATTTAGCAAAATAAGATGAAATTTGTACCTCCTACGTGTCATGTGGCCATTAACCAACATTACACAATGGAAAATATGAAAATATTAAATTACTGAAATATTAAATTGAAGTCACAGAATACTTTAAGTAAATATTTTAGGTTGAAAGTGTTTAGCTGACAATTTTTTAAAAATATTATATTATATTATATTATATTTTAGGGATCAATAGGGTTCAATATTTTAGATTGAAAGTGTTTAGCTGACAAAAAAAGTAAAAAAAAATATTTTATATTATAAATAAAAAAATAAATAAAAAAAGATTAAATATTTTATTTATTTACCTGCATGTCACATGACTATTCAATTCAGAGAACCGTAAACATGCAAATGTGTTGTTAAATTATTGAAATATTACCTTAAAATCTCAGGGGGCACTATAATATATTATATTATATTGCTGGTATATTATATTACTAAATGGATTTTTAAGAGATATATTTGCTGATTTGTTGTATATATTCATAGCTTGTATTGTTTATGCTGACAGTAATTCATTAAATGATTATCAAATTTTAAGAATAAATCTGAAACTCAACATTATGGTAAAACGACAATTTTTTAAAAATATTATATTATATTATATTATATTATAGGGATCAATAGGGTTCAATATTTTAGATTGAAAGTGTTTAGCTGACAAAAAAAGTAAAAAAAATATTTTATATTATAAATAAAAAAATAAATAAAAAAAGATTAAATATTTTATTTATTTACCTGCATGTCACATGACTATTAAATTCAGAGAACCGTAAACATGCAAATGTGTTGTTAAATTATTGAAATATTAACTTAAAATCTCAGGGGGCACTATAATATATTATATTATATTATATTGCTGGTATATTATATTACTAAATGGATTTTTAAGAGATATATTTGCTGATTTGTTGTATATATTCATAGCTTGTATTGTTTATGCTGACAGTAATTCATTAAATGATTATCAAATTTTAAGAATAAATCTGAAACTCAACATTATGGTAAAACGCATGATGTAAAAACACCAAAAACTCTCATGCAAACCAGTCGCGTAGCTACGGGTGGGCCTGGGTGGCACTTTCATCTGTGGCCCACCCAATGAGAAGTTGGTAATTTTCCAAATGGATGTAATTTATTAAACGATACTAATAAACGACTTATTTCACTGTAATTTTATATATTTATTAAAAAATATTAAACACTTGCTTTCATGGTCAATTACAGGTCGTTTCTTAGTTTTCCCTCTTCCTATAGGTGCATCACGCTTGTCAAAATGATGATGATTCGTCTGTTTCTGTTAGTCCCACCCACAACGTTATGTTTACGACGTAAGGATGCGCGCATTTGTGGAGTTAAATTTGAAAATAGCCGAGTTGAGCAATCATAAATCAGATCAATTCTTTAAAAAGTTAAAGTCTTAGCAATAAATCCGGACCTTCTACAAATGAAACCCGACAGACCACCTGCGGTTGCTGGATTTATCGATCGGAAACTTCTTGTTTGAAGCATCATATTAGCATAGGTACAGTGTTTGATCCGCTAAACAGATGCGTCCTTTGTGGAAAGAAACACATAAACTTTGTGCTGGATCCTGGTCGCCAAAACAAACTGCATAATTTGCAGCTGCGCACATTTCTGTGGTCCTCGATGTGCGAGAACTGACAGACGTTTGATTATGAAATTATCAGCGAAGCCCCGTTGTTTCACACTGAGGTAATGCTTTTTAATAAACTTCCTTTAGTTAACGTTACTTAATACTTTAACTAACATTAGCAATACATTTGTTACCGTGTTGTTTATTCATCTTTGTTAACCAGCTCATGCAAATGTTAACAGATACAACTTTGAATTTTAATAATGTCCTAAATTTTGAAATGAACATTAATATAACAAATTACTAATGTTAATGCATGATATAGAAGTGCTGTGTAATGAACCTTGGTGCTGTATTTTGTGTTGGCAATTTGACATGCAGTTTTCATATGCTACACACTTGGCCCACCCATTTTATGTAGGCCCACCCACTTAAACATTTCTGGCTACGATAGTGATGCAAACTCTTTGAAATGTCCATTTAATATCATTACGGCAGGAAGTCCAAAAAAAACCCCAAAAAAATGAAATTTCTCTGCAGTCCCTCATGGCCTGTTTAGCATGTGTGTGTACATGTGCGATACTGTCTTGATTTAGGCTGACTGTACAGCTGGCCTGCAAGGGAATGTAAACAAAAGTCCTGAGACGCCCCTTCACTGACACTCAAAGAAGCCCTCAGAGAACATAACATATTGAAGCCATGTGCAACAAACCTCTGTCTATGTATAAGATGATGATCGGGCACAGTAAATGTATTTGCATTGCATTATGGGTAAGTTTAAGATTCATAAAAGCACAAAAATACCTTATTCATCCAGCTGGTGACCGCATCCTCTGTGTCATAGGGCACGTCTCCGTCTGGGTAATCGGTGGAGTATTGCTGCATGCAGGCCATCACCTTCTCCACACTCACCGTCTCTACTGTATATGCCATCATCAGCGTGTCAATCATGGCCAGGTGGGTGCTCTGTGAACGACAAAACAATAAAAACACTGTTCAATTGCTGACACAGGCCCATTCTCCTGAATATACATACTGACAATTGTCACTTTCTCAGTTGGCAGTTAGTCATTCCTCTCTAGAAGTTGTTGCCTTGGAAACGGCAGCATCACTCCCCCGTTGCTCGACCCAATTAGATATAATCTTTCCTGAGATAGGACAGTCGCTCCTGCTGGGGGCCCGTCCTCTCGGCCTCAACATTATAAATATACTATATCACATGTGACGAGTAAAACTGACAGGTGACACCTCTCCTAAAACCACATATTAAAAAAAAGTTAAATTTTGGCTATAGTTCTGATTACTCGTAACGATTCCTTAAGGGAATACAGTAGTTCACCCAAAATTGAAAATTTACTGAAAATACTGAACCCTCAGGCCATCCAAGAGTTTGTTTCTTCATCGGAACAGATTTGCACCAATGGATCCTCTGCAGTGTATGGGTGCCGTCAGAATGAAAGTCTAAACAGTTGATAAAAACATCACAATAATCCACAAGTAATCCACATGTCTCCATTCCATTAGCTAATGTTTTGTGAAGTGAAAAGCTGCATGTTTGTAAGAAAACAAATCCATCATTAAGATGTTTTAACTTTAAAACTTTGCTTCTGGCTATAATCCATAATAACACTTCCTCCAGTGAAAAAGTCCATCCTCAGTTGTCCTCTTACATCAAAATCTACTGATGGATTTGTTAAGAACTGATTTTGGACCATTTTCTCTTGTAAACTGTGTTTGATGAACGGTGTGTGCATAGTTCTCTCCTGATTCAGATGAGATTTTCACTGGAGAAAGAAATATTACAGATGGTTGAAAACATCTTAATGTTGTATTTGTTACAACAAACACAGCAGCTTTTCACTTCACAAGATGTTAATTGATGGACTGGAGTTGTGTGGATTACTTGTGGATTATTGTGATGGTTTTTATCAGATGTTTGGACTCTCATTCTGACGGCACCCATTCACTGCAGAGGATCCACTGGTGAGCAAGTGATGTAATGCTACATTTCTCCAAATCTGTTCTGAAGAAGAAACAAACTCAACTGCATTATATATATTAAAGATCAAGACTACATTAACACCATATTAACATATTTTATAAAAATGTATTAATGAAATGCATAATTTGTATCTTTGTGAGTTGTTATATGAACAACCTGTCAGTAACTACTACAATAATTTAAGTCTCACATTTATAAGCTGTATGTGTTTGATTCACTAAAAAATAAAGTTCATAAAGATGCAGTTACATTAGTGACATTTTGGTGAAATTTCGCATCAAAAAATATCCATTGTGAATAGGGATGCACGATATTATCAGAACGATATCGGAATCGGCTGATAATGGCTTACAATGTAAACATCGGCCCGATATGAAAAATTATGCCAATACGCTTTACCGATAAAACGAATAGCTCCCATGCTAGCGATAAGATCACTTCAGCAGTGTGGTCATTCTTTTGCCTGAATGGTGATTAGATTCACTGTTTTGGATGGCCGCATTTAATTGTTTATTTAATTGTAACAAGTTTGTTAAAAACTAACCAAAATTAAAAATAATTTGTTCATAATCTCTACACAGACTCGGTGCAGTTTCCAAACAAAAGGAAATATATCGGTATCGGCTATTGGCCAAAATGAGTAGAAAAATATCAGCATATCAGATATCGGTAAAAAAACAATATTGTGCATCCCTGACTTGGGGGGGAGGAATACATTTTTTAAAATAATAAAATAAAAATCACCAAACAATGGTAAATGTGACTGATTTAAATACAGGATGCTTTCCCACATCGTCTAATACTGCTTTCAACATCGTCCTCAGTTTATCCATTTAAAATAAACAAGCAAAACAGCGGACCATCTCCATCATGGTCACCATAACCTCTAAGTACAAGCAACTGAAAAATACCCCCCCCCCCATCTCGACCACAAATTAAACAGTGGCCGTCTTATTAAAAGCCTTGTGTGCACAAAGAAAGATAAAACACTTAAGACGGATATTGATTTTGTTTCGTTGAAAGCAAACCCCAGTGAAAGAAACTGGTGGGTAAACAATGAATCAGAAAACATCACAAGAAGAGTCGAGCGCATCTAATAAACAGTGTTCATGTGACTGCCCTTCCAGCTGACTGACTTTAAAGTCGCTAAAGTAGGGGTGGCACGGTACATGTATTCGTCCCAAACCGTCACGGTACAGGCATCTCGGTTCGGTGCATGATGCCTCACAACGAATACAGGCAATTCACCCCCAATCCAGAATTGGGTGCCGCAGCAATGCAACGCTGTTTGATAACCGCTAGCAGAAGAACAGCGAATGCCAACGGTGACACAGCGGCGGGCGCGCTGATGTTTGGCTCACTGTATTTTATTTTGATAAAGTACCAACTGGCTGTGAAGTTAGCAATACTGGAACTGATGTATGCGCGAATGTGTGTGCGCGCGAGTGTGTGTGTGTGTGTGCGCGTACTGGTATTTATCACGTCCTGGGGACCAAATGTCCCCACAAAGATAGTAATACCAGTAAATCTTTATCTTGTGGAGACATTTTTTGGTCCCCATGAGGAAACAAGCTTATAAATCATACAGCATAAAGTTTTTTGAAAATCTAAAAATGCAAAATGTCTCCTGTGAGGGCTAAGTTTAGGTGTAGAGTAGGTGTAGGGCAATAGCACATACAGATTGTACAGTATAAAAACCATTACGCCTATGGAATGTCCCCATAAAACATGGAAACCCAACATGTGCGAGTGTGTGTATGTGTGTGCATGTGACGCGATCACTTCAACTGTTTCCTTATACCAGCAGAATCAACTTTAAACACTTATTGTCTTATTAATAATCACTGTATAAAGGTCTGCTTTTATTTGTGAAAACAAAACGGATTTTATATATAACATGTAATAATATGTAGTATTTTCACATCTAGATGGATTTTTTTTTATTTGCACTATTGTCTGTTCAAAATAAATGAAAAGAAACCGAGCATAGTAGATTTCTTTTTTTTTCATGTTGTACCAAAATCGTACCGAACCGTGACCCCCGAACCGAGGTACATACCGAACCGTGACATCTGTGTACCGTGCCACACCTACACTAAAGCAATTAACCGTCATTGCTAATTTATCACTGGTCTTGTTATGCTTGCTAAGTGTTCCTTAATGCCTTAATCAAGATTTTTTTTTATTCTTGTCATATATACAGTATATAATATATATATATATATATATACACACACACACACACTTTTTTTCTACATTTATATCACATTTATCATTATGAATTTACATCGTTTATGCTGAATACTAAATCTTCATCTACTTTTTTGTTTACGCACCTGGCAATCATTGTTTTTTCTTTCTTTTTTGAGCGCACACAATTCCTGTTTGATGAATGCTAAATCTTACACATTCCTTAGCACTGCACTTTTTGCTGCCTGGGAAACTTTCTGACCTTTCACTGTAAATCTGAGTGTCTGATAAGATGAACAGGTAGTTCAGAATGTCACAGCACAGCTTTTCTGTCACATCTGACGTGTATGAACGCAGTTCAGTGGAACGATTCGCTCTGATGAATCCCAGTGACACTGAGTTATGCTGTTCAGTCAGCAATTTCTCTCACTTGAGTGGGTCTGATTTCCTCTACATGAGCTGTGACACTCCTACGTCTCATCATGGAGAAAAAACAGAAGACGGTCTGTTGCATAAGAGCTGAGCTTCTCGTTTAAGCTGATTAAATTTATAAATCCTATTATTGATTAAACATTTTGCAGTCTGAATGGTCAGAGCATGAGCACGAGAGATCGACCGCTTATTGGTTTATTTTTGGGCTCAGTAAGATGGGGAATGAGATTGACTTATGTTGCCTGTTGGATTCAAACCTGTGTTTTTCATGTGATCACCAATGTGTGGAGTGAAATTTACCCATTAAATGTTTCTTCTCTGATTTCCCCAAAGAAAGTATTTTCTAATCATGCATTAATATTCACGTTCCTGTTATAGATCTAAAACAAACACAGCCCACAAATACAAAATTAGGTTGTTATATAATGCAAAACCCATGTGTCCAAAAGCAACTTTTTCATATTTATCCGTCCTTGCAGAAAGGAGAAACTGTGCCATAATGAATTTCTCATAAAGCACTGCCCTGTGTTTCCACTCCCAGCAGTCATTGCTCTTCACTGCATCACAAATGCACCCAGAAATACTCACATCTGGGTAGGGCTGTACGATTAACAGAAATAAAACCAAAATCATTGCTTAGTGTGTGTCAGGGTTCTGTTGTGTGTGTCATCTGTTCCTGCCTCTTGTGTCCATATTTGGTTTGTTTCCTGTCCTTGTTTCATGTCATTATGAGTTAAGTATGTTCCAGCTGTGTTTGTCTCGTTATGTGTTAATTATCCCTTGTATATTTGAGTTTGATTTCGTCTGGTCTACTTGTTACTTCCCCAGTGTATCCTGTCTCTGAGTCCTGCCTTGTCCTACCTTGATGTTATTAAATATTATTATTTGAGTTTATATCCTCGTCTGCGTGTTCCTGTTCCTCCCTCGTGTGTGCACCGTGACAGTGTGATTATCAAAATGCAAAGATTGGCATTTAACTGAATAAATACTGCATATGTGCTGCATAATACCTGTGCATCCCTACAAACAAACACAGCAAACCTACTGCTTGAAAGAAAGAAAGAAAGAAAGAAAGAAAGAAAAAGATTTTTATATAAAAAATACCTGTGCATCCCTCAAACAAACAGCAAATCTAGAGCTTGAAAGAAAGAAAGATTTTTATATAAAAAATACCTGTGCATCCCTCAAACAAACAGCAAATCTAGAGCTTGAAAGAAAGAAAGAAATTCACAATTTATATTAAAAAAAGTCAAAACATTTATTTAAAAAAATTAAATAATACCCCACAATAACCCCCCCCCCACAATTTGTGCAGCCTTACATCTGGGTGAGAAAACATTCTATTCTGTTCTGTTCTATTCTATTTAGGTGCCTTAAAATATAGCTTTAATTTGGGATGCACGATATTAGATTTTGCCGATATCTGATTATGCCGATATTTTTCAAATAATTTTGCCTGATAGCAGATGCAGATACCGATATATATTTCCCCTTGTTTTGAAACAACAAGTCTCTCCTGTGCGGAAATTATTAAGTTAGTTTTGAGCAAAAACTTATTTGTTAGAATTAATTAGGGCTGCCACTAACGACTATTTTTATTTCGATTAATCTATCGACTAATTTAGCGATTAATCTAAACGATTAATTTTCCACACAAAAAATCAACAATTTTACTTAAGAATATTTTATTAAACCAAATTAAATCCAAATTTCTATGAAATCCTTTTTTAAAGCAAAAGTAAAGTGCAACAGAGTTCAAGCAGCAAGCGTCCATCTCATCTCATAGTCCAAATCACTGAAATCAGTTCAGTATTATAGTGTAAGAAAGACAACATATTCACGTGTTCTAGTCTAATAATACAATTATAATCAGTATTTTAAATAAAGGAATATTTACCAGAAATATTATTTACCAGAATTTATTAAAAAAAAAAAAAAAAAAAAAAAATTTCTAATAGTCTAATAATGTGTTTTATGGATTCTCATCTGTGAAATGCTGCACTTCCGGTATTTTGCCGGTTAGTCGACGCGAGCAAAATTAAGTCGATGATTTTTCAAAATCGACTAGTCGACTAAAATCGGCGAATAGCGACAGCTCTAGAATTAATAAACATTATTAAAGTTATTATTAGAACTATCATTATCATTATTAGAGTTGAAAGCCTTGAAAATAACAAATCAATCTCTGCTTTATTTTTGACAGATACAGTTGAAACTTTAATATTTTGTGGATTTAACATTAATAGATAGTCTAAAGCAAAAGAGCTGTACAAATTCTAAAAATCATTTAGAGCTCCTTGTATTTAAGTTTTTATAATCCATTTGAGAAAAAAAACATATTACTGAATAAATCTGTATATATGAAATTATGTAATTTACAAGTGTCATGTTTGTGATTTTTATTCATGCAAGCTAAAGCTTCTGACATTTAAATCAAAACAGACTCAGGATTTTAAGACATTGATACTGCTTTGTTTATTCAGAAACACAAGTATATTAATGATATTTGTGTATTTTACTTTCATTTTATTACAAGTAGGCCAACAGCACCCCCTAAGTAAATAAAACGCCTTGCGGATGGTATTAAGACCCGGGGGAAGCTGCTGCTGCTACACACACTAGTGACTCTATCGCACACCAGACGCGTCGTTCTGTAATTGTATTCTCAAAATAAATGTGGCGATCCAAAACAGTGGATCTCATTCACTTAGCATGCGTTCGCACTAATTTGTGCGTGAAATGTGAGTACGAATGATTTTAAGAACAAACCACGATTCACCAAAAATTTCATTCTAAAATTTATTCTACATTTACGAAAAATTATAGGAACAACTGAAACCACACGTACGCAGAAAGCACTTACTCTGCACGGCCTTATAATCATGTTAAGATATTATATTTAATCTAAATACGACTATGATTATATTAAAGCATGTTTAATAAATAATTGTGTTATATAATCCATATACAAAATTATATAAACTTATTTAATAATACAATTTAATCTTGTCATCATACATTTAATCATATAGTGAAAGTGTAAGAAAAGTTGCGTTTTTGGAATCACGTGACCCCTCGACGGCGATGCAGGCTTAGGGTGAATCCCATTTCTCTGTCTTACCCCTTCCCCTACCCCTTCATCTTACCCCTAGCCCTTGTCCCTCGAAACCGAGTGGTAAGCGCTAGGGGTGAAAACATACCCATATGAAATGAGACCCCACTTGGTTACGGTTACGTCATCGTACATCGTCGCTAGCTGGCTGCTACGTCACCAGAATCGACAAGTGTGGATCACAAACTTCCAAGATGCCGTCTGCAAGTGTGTGTATATCGATCGCGTGGGTTTTATTAGTGATGTTTTTGCGATTGTTGTGCAAATCAGCGATGTAACGTTAGCGTAGCAAACTAGCGATTTTTAAAACGTTTCAATTAAGAACATGGTTGCAAATATATATGTACGGGACTGTGTAGAGCACAAAACAAGACTGTCGTAATTTTTAAATCAATTATTTAAGCCGAAAATGGGACTCTCTGGATGATCTGGCCGACATTGTTGCCGGTTGCGCGGTGTGTTCTGGGTACCCCTTGGTTTCAAGTAAGCTTGTGAAAATTCTTGGTTTTAAGGGGTATCTACCACTTCCCCTTAGCCCTACCCCTCGATCAAAACGAGAATTGGGACAGCCCTTACTCTCACGTGAACGCGCAAAACTAAGGGGAAGGGGTAAGGGGAAGGGGTAAGACAGAGAAATGGGATTCACCCTTAGTCTTTCGCTCTGCTCACTTTGCCACATATTTTACGATCCTGTCAGTAAAACTTAAACCACTCTGCATTGAACCCATCATGAGTGCTAAGGCAGACAAAGGGGATCGGAAAAGAGAGATTGAGCAATCGCCAATGAAGAAAAAATTCAGAGATTCAGCCATCTCCAGAGAAGACCTCGATGAGGCTATTGCTAACCGCATTGAACTAGCATTTAAAGAGCAGCAGAGCACTTTGAATTCGGTTGTGAATTCGGCAGTGAGAGATGCGATGGACTCTGTGCTGATTCCAGCATTGTGCGAACTGCGTGAGCACATACAAGCGACCAACAAGTCTGTTAAAGAGCTCAGAGAGGAGTTTGAGGCCATAGTTACCACGGCGAAGCAGACACGTGACCGTGTTGATTCTGTTCAGGCAGCGGCGGGTGAAGATAAGAGGACAGTCACGGATTTAAAGGATCAGCTGGAGCGACTCACCGAGAAGATGACAGATATGGAGGACAGGTGTAGGAGGAGGAACGTAAGACTGGTGGGGCTCCCAGAAGGGATGGAGGGTCCAGACACAGCTGGTTTCCTCAGAGCTAATCTTTCCAAGTGGATTCCTTCCTTGAGGGGCCGTGACATTGAGATTGATCAGGCGCATCCCGTATATGACGGAGGGAGGGGCTCCGATCGGCCGCGCACTCTCATCTTCCGTGTACTAAGATGGCATGACAGATCAGATATCCTGAAGGGTGCTCGGCAGGCTTATCCGGTGAAGTGCGCACAGAACAATGTCACACTGCTGTTTTTTCCCGACTACTGTTTTTTCCAGCTACAGCGATCAGGAGAAAGGTATTTGGTCCGGTTTTGAAGAAGATGACAGCGCTTGGTCTCCAGCATTCCTCATCTATCCTAGGATTTTATCAGCTCCATGTCTCAGCAGAAGTCGTATGCCGCAACTCTGTGGGGGGGGGACGGGGGAGCAGCGGCCGCTATGCCGCTACGCAAGACATGTCTTGCGGATCGGTCACGACCTATCACTGTTTTTTGTTGCTCAGTCAGACCTCTGTTCTCGGTAATGTGCGGTCTGAGTTGTTCCTTGTTTATGGTTGTCGGTTGTTCATATTTTTATGTTGTTTTTGTTTTTTACAGCAGACATTTATACTTTTATTTATTTTACCTTATTTCTAAAGGGATTTTTCATCTAGGAGGTTTGGTATTTAAAATGCACATCAGCGTTTACATGTTATTTACAGAATGGAAGTGCTTCTGTTTTTTTTCATTTATTGAGTACAATCTTGGTATTATGAATATTCAATGCAAACTCTAAATATTTTATCACTGAATGTGAATGGTTTAAATTCTGCTGTTAAACGAACCCGTGTGTTAGAATATTTACACCGTAAATCTATCTCCTGTGCCCTAATTCAAGAGACACATTTAAAACAATCTGACGTGGCACGTTTCCAGAATAAGTATTACAAATTAATAGCTTTTTCCTGCGCTCAAAATAAAACTAAGGGGGTGCTTATCCTTGTTAACCGTAAGTTAAATTTAACGATTGAACACATTGGTAGTGATGAGAAGGGTAGATTTGTTTTTATCCGATGCAAAATATATAATAATAGGTTAGCATTGGTCTCTATTTATGGTCAGAATGAGACAGACAGTGCATTCCTTACACAGATTTCCAAAACTTTACTTGAGGAGATTGATTGCCCTCTAGGTGGGTGGTGATTTTAATGCTGTCATAAATCCTGCTTTAGATAAATCTCAATCTGATACAACAGCCAATCCATCCTCTAAATTATTGAATAAATTTATCACTGAGCTCAACTTAATCCAGGGGTCTGCAACCTTCAACGTCCAAAGAGCCATTTTGGCCCCTTTCCCACCGAATAAAATTCATGTGGAGCCACAAAATATTTGATGCCCAAATAAAGATAACACGGCATATAGTTAAAGTTTTATATTCAGTTATGTTACAGGGCATGCAGGGAAGTAGTAATCATTTCAGAAGTGAGAGGGACAGAAATGTCAAATGTAGTAATAATAATAATAATAATTATAATATTTATTTATGTATGTATAATTGACAAAAAATAAATAAAAAATCTCTTACGTTTAATTGGCTAAGAAGTAAAATACACTGCTGGACAATAACCAATAATTTGTCTAATATAATATTTTTGATAAATATTTTACTAATGTCAATTTTATGGTTATGATTGTACAATCAGTATATATATACTACAAACACATTCAACTTTAAAGGCGATTTTTTTCAATATTTAGATTTTTTTGCATCCTCAGATTCCAGATTTTCCATTAGTTGTATCTCGGCCAAATATTGTCTGATCCTAACAAACCATACATCAATGGAAATATTATTGAAATATCATTCACTGTATGTGAATGAAACATACAGCGCATGAGAGTGTTCAGCGCTCCGTGAAGTTCACATCGTTTTGGATACGAATAAAACGTATCCAAAACGACGTGCTTATCTTTTCTCTTTTAATTTAAATCTAGATTTATTCACATTGGCCCTTGAAAACCTCTACTTTAACACACTTGACCGAGAAAAAGTGCAGGGGAAGAGTTTAGATTGTATAAAAAGTCTGGGGACACCTCACCCGTGTACACCCATACAGGGAGCCACCGCAAAGGGATGAAAGAGCCGCATGCGGCTCGGGAGCCGTGGGTTGCCGACCCCTGACTTAATCGATCTATGGAGAATTCAGAATACTAAAGCTAAGGACTTCACTTTTATTTTCTAATAGACACAAGACTTTCTCTAGGATAGACTACATATTTCTCAGCCCATCTTTAATTTAATCTAATTCCTCCATCTCTATATTACCAATTTTATTATCTGATCATTCTGCTGTGTTGTGCAGTGCTCCTCTTTCCGATGTTAAAGCCAAGTCCCCTAGATCGCGCTTTAACATATCATTATTAAGTAATCAGACTTTCATTACTTCTCTAAAAGAATATATTAAGGAATTTCTTGAAATTAATATGCCCTCTGATGTGGATCCTCAAATACTGTGGGAAATATACGAGTGTGCTATACGAGGTTTCTGTATATCTTTCTCCTCTACTCTTGCCAAAGCAAAAACTCACCAGTTTACACAATTAGAAAATAAAATCCAATCATTACAAAACCTACAAAAACAACATTTTACTGAGCAACAGGCTACACAGCTGTCCTCTTTAAAAGAAGAATATGATTTACTTTCACACTCAAAGGCAGAATTTATTTTACATAGGACTAGGCAAAAATATTATTTTGAATCAGAGAGACCTAGTCATTTATTGGCCCTTAGGTTGAAAGAATGCAAATAGAAGGCATATATTAGCGCAATAAAATCATCAGATGATCAGGTCACCACAAACCCTGTGGCAATTAATGACATATTTAAAGGTTTTTACACAAATCTGTATAAAGCCGAAACAGATTTTGATGAACCAATTTGTAAGCAGTATTTAGATAAACTGGAACTGCCTCGGATCTCACAGATGGATAAAGAATCTTTGGAGGCCCCATTAAGTTTGGAGGAACTTCACGTCTCTCTAAAAAGCCTTCAAAAGGGCAAATCGCCGGGTCTAGATGGACTCCCCCCTGAATTATATTTAGAAATTTGGGATTTGGTAGGGATACTTATGCTTAACTCATTTAATTTTGCAATTGAACATGGGGTACGTCATAGAGATCAAAAAACATCACTGATTTCATTACTTCTTAAAAAAGGGAAAGATCCATTAGATTGTTCCAGCTAGAGACCGATTTCGCTTATCCCATGTGATGTAAAAATCTATGCTAAAGTTTTTGCTTCTCGTATGGAGAAGGTAATTCACAGTCTGATCCAAGGATGAACAAACTGGTTTCATCAAGGGGCGCAATGCATCTGACAATATGCATCGACTCCTTCATATTCTTGACTTTGCGGTCTCCCACCCAACCCCTTGTGCGGTCTTTTCACTTGACGCAGAAAAAGCCTTTGACAGGCTAGAGTGGAATTATATGTGGGCAGTTTCGGCTTCGGTGAACACTTCGTTTCTATGATTAAGACATTATACCACTCACCTGCAGCATCAGTCATAACTGGTAATATTATTTCCCCCTCATTCCCTTTACAGCGGGGAACGAGGCAGGAATGTCCACTTTCCCCCTTATTGTTTTGTCTATCTCTTGAACCCTTAGCACAAGCCATCAGGAAATCTGAAGTATCGATTAAGATTCATGACCATAATCATAGTATTTCATTATATGCTGATGATATTATTCTATATTTAGACCACTTTGATGTTTCAGTCTCTAGTATAATTAAGGAATTTGATAATTTTAGTAGCCTATCAGGATATAAAATAAATTGGAGCAAATCTGCTTTAATGCCAATTAACAATGTTAAGGTTAATTTTTCTATTCCCTCATTTATCCCTATTAAGGAATCTTTCATCTATTTGGGCATTACCATATATAAAAACATTCATAAGATTGCCAGAGACAATTTTAATAACATTTTAGTTAAGGTCAAAAATGACATTCAAAGATGGAAGAATCTTAAAGTCTCTCTCCAAGGAAGAATCTCCACTGTTAAGATGAATTTGTTACCTCGATTTATTTATTTTTTCTCTATGCTACCACTTTCTCCCCCTCCAGGTTACTTTAAGAAGATCAACTCCATAATTTCTAAGTTTATCTGGAATGATAAATGTCCCAGAATTAAACTTACCACATTACAACATCCTAATAGCGCAGGAGGACTGGCTGTACCAAATTTTGAATTATATTATTGGTCGTTCCAGCTTAAGGCTCTTCATAATTGGGTTGATCCTCAATCTACAGTTTCATGGAGGGTGATTGAAGCTGACAAGGTTAAACCAAATAGACTTCAAGATATTTTATTTACTAGCACAGGAAAAAAAGGGGATAATTATAAATTTGGTCCGGTTGTGGCTAACTCTACTAAAATCTGGAAAACGGTTGAGCGTCGGATAGGTGGACCCTTCAAATTCTGTAACAGTACACCTTTATGGCACAATTTTAATTTTGTATGCGGAAATCGTCCATTTGTCCAACCCTCTTGGTCTTCTTTGGGTGTAAACACGTGCGGTGATATATATGATAACCAGGGCTTCTGTTCATTTCAGACATTAAGAACCAAATTTTGTCTACCAGCATCTGCATATTTTGTTTTTCTTCAATTACGTTCTGCTCTCAAAGCGTATGGCGTTCCTTGGTCTTCTTCCATTTCCTCTCATCCTATGCGGGACTGGATTGCACCATCTGCTGGTCGGCCATCTGTTTCCTTAATATATAATAAAATTATTGATTGTATTACAAAACCTCTTTCTATTAAAACTATTTAGAATAGGGAATTATCTGACCTTAATTTATCTGTCGACAGGGAGAGAGTGTGGTCTAATCTCATCTTAACATCTAAAAATCTGGCTCATCGTCTTATTTACTTCAAAGTCATTCATAGAGCATACATGACTCCTTACAAAAGATTTAAAATGAAACTACAGTCAAATTTGAACTGCCATATACAGTATGTAACACTACATCATCAGGCACTTTTCTGCATATGTTTTGGGAATGTCCTGTCGTCATCAGTCTATGGACACATGTAAACCTGGTTTTGTCATCATTACTGCGAATTGATTGGTCTCTTAACCCAAGTTTGTGTCTTCTTAATGATGATTCTGGTCTCTGTATTAGTTCAATGCAAAAGAGAATGTTGTTTGCTGGTTTTACAGCTGCGAAGAAGACAATAATCTAGAACTGGTTTACACCACACATGTGTAGAAAAACATATTGGATCCGAAGCCTCCTGCAAATAGTGTCATGTGAATGTACAACGGCACGAGTCCGTGGGGCCAGGCCTTCGACCATTGATGCTTGGCAGTGTTTTTTGTTGGACATACGTGATTGTATAAAGGAGTGACTTTTGTGTTCTTGTTGTCCTTCCCTCTCCCCCTCCTTTTTGATTGGACCTTGAGATGTTGAGTATGTGTCTGTTGTTTTGTTTTGTTGTATTTTGGATATTATGTTGTGTTGTGTGTGAAAAAATAAAAAAATTGTTGATAACAAAAAAATAAGTTTTGTTCAGCTGCGAGGTTTCTCTGAATAAGGCGTATGTAGAGCTGGCTCCCGAGAGGTCTGTAGTCTGGGTCTGTATGAAAGTTTTTTTTGTGTTTGAACTGGTGAGAATGGTACACTTGAATGCTCAAAGATCTGGCGAGAGCGCATTTGCTCTGAATAAATGCAGAAAGCCCTTATATGGAGATAATTTGGGCGTGTTTTATGCAAATGACTAACCTCATGCACGCGGCCGCTCATTTAGAATTATTCCAAATTCACTAACATAAGAACGAGGTAAGAACAAATTCATGTGTGTACGCACGTGTTGTGAATTAGGCGGAAAGTTTTCGTGAGAAGTTCAAATGTGCGTATAAATACGAAAAACGTACGCAATTATTAGTGAATGAGACCCAAAGAATCTAATCACCATTCAGGCAAAAGTTTGCTTAAAGAATGAGACACTGCTGAAGTGATCTTATCGCTAGCACACCCTGAGCACATGTGTGCTATCGGTATGGCATATCGGCATAATTTTTTTCCGAATCAGCCAATGCCGATATTTACATTTTAAGCACTTATCGGCCGATTTCGATAGCGTTGCAATAATATCATGCATCCCTAGCTTTAATATATTGAGTATTGCTTTACCACAGCTAGTTAAACCAATATTTGGCCTGTAATGCTGATGTGACATAATATAACAATTACATCCACATTTTCATTAAATACCCAATTTAAAGTCAATTTAAGGAAACCCACTCATCCTTGGCCTAAATTTAAGGCTGGACAATGCTGATGAGACATACCGGCCGTGACCACTAAAAAACAGCACTGACACGTTGGAAACGGCTCTTTGTAAACAGGCTTTTGTTGGAGTCGGGCTGAAGACATTCTCCTCTGGGGCTCCCTTGCCACTCTAAACTGCACAAAACCACATTTGATCAACCTGCTTAGACATTCTCATTCGAAAGCCAAAAGGCACTTTAAATATTGCAAGCATTTAATGTTTAAGATAAGAGAAAGTGATTTCCTGTCATGTTGAGGTACATTTTATCTGCGGAGTCTGATTGGTGAGGACAAAAACATCATAGCTGCCAGCCAAGAAAGACACAAGCTAAGCAAAAGGCCTGAATAATGCTGATATAGCTTCGTGCAACCTTTCCTTTTAATCCTCAATTTGAAGATTACTTTTACCTTGGCTTTTTGGGATTTAAATTGCACTTTGCACTAATGGATCCACCTTGCAAGCACGCTGCCTCCTGCCTTTACAGGGCATCGCTATGGCAACAGAGCATGTGCGAGCAGCAGGGAGAGGGAAGCGTCAGGCCGGGATGCCTGCGTCTCTTGCAGAGCAGAGCTATCTCACAACAATCTTTTGTAGAGATTCTCATTTTAATAGGAAGAATCTCAAAAAGTGAGAAAATAGGAAATACCCAATCACTATTTGTGGCCTTGACGCCTGTGTCAGTATAGTATCAACTACTGTACCAAATTTACTCAAATCAAATCTAAATACATGGACCTCATCACAAAAAGTAAAGGAGTAGTTCACCAAAAAATTTAATTGTATTATTTTACTCACCATAAAGCATCCTAATATAATATTTAATATTATAGAAAAATTCAATGTACAATAACCTTTCGTAGATATTTCCATTTTATTAATAAGAATCTTAAAATGCAGGAAATACCCAATCACCATGTGCGCCCTGGAAGCCTGCGTCAGTATACTAACAATTACTACACAGAATTTACCCAAATCATATCTAATTACTTACAAGAACCAAACAAAAAGTACTGCCTCCATTCACGATCGGCAAGCACTGATGCCAAGAGACAGGAAGTAGGTCAAGTGTGCATACGGCGCTGGTTTGTGAATTATGCAGAAGTCTATGTCTCGAATGCAATAACTTTAGTTCGGGTTCAGGCCACATGCAGATGTATGTAAACTACATACTGTATGAAATAGGAGTTCTTGGACTGCTCAAAATTGAGACAGTGAACTTTAAGCAATGTAGTCACTGCATTGTATTGCTGTTCATTTTCTGTATAAATTTAACAAGCAAGTGTTTTTCTCTGGAAATAGAAATGTTCTCAGTGCCGTCACACAGTCAGTTCCCCACTGCGCATGTATGTAAATAACATCCATCCCTGAGGAGCCCACAGTGCTAAATAAGACTTTCTCTCTTATTGTCTGCCAGGGCCAGATATAGCATCATGTCACTGAGAGGCTGCATACTTGCATCTCTGGTGTTATAATTTACACTTGTCAAAACATTCATTAGTCTTAATTAAGCACAATTCATTCTCAACGATGCAGGGGTACTGATCTCTGTGGACTGAGCAGTTTGTACCAACATGAAGACACAATCTCATTACACACCGAAAAACTTGCAAAACTTTGCTATATACAGTATACACTATACTCAAATATATGTATACACACATTCAAAAAATATATATTTTTAAAATGTTTTTAATAAAAAAATAAATTAAAAAATCTAACCCTTAATTGAAGTAAAAAGAAAAAGAAAAAGAAAGGAAGTGGGTGGGAATCACATTATGAAATAAATATTTTTCTCTAATAACCAATGGCCACAATTATTGGAAACTCTAGTAATTGTTATGAGTAAAATATCTCTATTCCAATCATATTTGCATTTTCGCAATCTCTATTCGCAATCATATTTGCAATCACCAGGGTGATTATATTTAATGAATATTTAAGAATAATTTGGAACACAACTATATATTAATTGTGCTCAAAATGATTAATAAAGTCATATTTTATATTATTATTTAAAAAAAAATTACACACACATATATATATATATATATATATATATATATATTAGTGCTGTCAATCGATTAAAATGACACACGTGTAGGCTCACATTTAACACAAACCCACCAATTCACTATCTCAACAAATTAGAATACTTCATAAGACCAATAAAAAAAACATTTTTAGTGAATTGTTGGCCTTCTGGAAAGTATGTTAATTTACTGTATATGTACTCAATACTTGGTAGGGGCTCCTTTTGCTTTGATTACCGCCTCAATTCGGCGTGGCATGGAGGTGATCAGTTTGTGGCACTGCTGAGGTGGTATGGAAGCCCAGGTTTCTTTGACAGTGGCCTTCAGCTCATCTGAATTGTTGGGTCTGGTGTCTCTCATCTTCCTCTTGACAATACCCGATAGATTCTCTATGAGGTTCAGGTCAGGCGAGTTTGCTGGCCAATCAAGCACAGTAACACCATGATCATTGAACCAGCTTTTGGTACCTTTGGCAGTGTGGGCAGGTGCCAAGTCCTGCTGGAAAATGAAATCAGCATCTCCATAAAGCTTGTCAGCAGAAGGAAGCATGGAAGTGCTCTAAAATTTCCTGGTAGATGGCTGCGTTGACTGTGGACTCAGAAAACACAGTGGACCAACACCAGCAGATGACATGGCAGCCCAAATCATCACTGACTGTGGAAACTTCACACTGGACTTCAAGCAACATGGATTCTGTGCCTCTCCACTCTTCCTCCAGACTCTGGGACCTTGATTTCCAAATGAAATGCAAAATTTACTTTCATCTGAAAAGAGGACTTTGGACCACTGAGTTATATTTCTCCACAGCCCAGGTAAGACGCTTCTGATGTTGTCTCTGGTTCAGAAGTGGCTTGGTAGCCCTTTTCCTGAAGACGTCTGAGCGTGGTGACTCTTGATGCACTGACTCCAGCTTCAGTCCACTCCTTGTGAAGCTCTCACAAGTGTTTGAATCAGCTTTGCTTGACAGTATTCTCAAGCCTGCAGTCATCCCTGTTGCTTGTGCACCTTTTCCTACCCAAATTCTTCGTTCCAGTCAACTTTGCATTCAATATGCTTTGATACAGCACTCTGTAAACAGCCACACCTTTCAGTAATGACCCTCTGTGACTTACCCTCTTTGTGGAGGGCATGAATGTTCATCTTCTGGATCATTGCCAACTCAGCAGACTTCTCCATTATTGTGGTTTCAAAGAACAAGAGATACACGGAATTTATACTGTAGGGATGGTCATTAACTCAAATGTAAAATATTCTAATATTTTGAGATACTGATTTTTGACTTTCATGAGCTTTAAGCTCTAATCATCAAAATTAAAACAAAAAAACTTTTGAAATGTTTTACTTTACATGCAATGAATCTAAAATATATGAAAGTTTCACTTTTTGAAATAACTTACAAGAAAAAATTAACTTTTTCATGACATTCTAATTCATTGAGATGCACCTGTATATATATATAATATATATATATATATATATATATATATATATATATATATATATATATATATTAATGGTCAAAACTTTTTCAGATTAACGCGTTAAAAATATTTAACGCAATTAACGCTGGGGTGGGGCTAGGGTTGGCCACCCCATTCACAACTGCTGCCTCTGTCTTTTTTTTTTCTTGAAAAGGATTGCGTTTATTTAGATGCAGAACATCTTTATGACCACATCAAACGGGAGACATTTCAGACGCGCGCTCTAACGTCGCCTCCGTACCAGGCACGAATCAAACGAGCGTGTAAAAGATACTGTGCTCGTAGCGCGCGCTCTTAGCGCGAGCTCTGTGTCCAAGCACATTAATAGAGGCGAAGGGAAGGAAAAGATGTGGTAGAAAAAAGTGTACAAGCAATAGGGATAACCGCACCCTGGAGAGGATTGTGAAACAAAACCCATTCAAAAATGTGGGGGAGATTCACAAAGAGTGGACTGCAGCTGGAGTCAGTGCTTCAAGAACCACTACGCACAGACGTATGCAAGACATGGGTTTCAGCTGTCGCATTCCTTGTGTCCAGTGTAAAGTTTCCACAGTCATTGGTGGTTTGGGGTGCCATGTCATCTGCGGGTGTTGGTCCACTGTGTTTTCTGAGGTCCAAGGTCAACACAGCCGTATACCAGGAAGTTTTAGAGCACTTCATGCTTCCTGCTGCTGACCAACTTTATGGAGATGCAGATTTCATTTTCCAACAGGACTTGGCACCTGCACACAGTGCCAAAGCTACCAGTACCTGGTTTAAGGACCATGGTATCCCTGTTCTTAATTGGCCAGCAAACTCGCCTGACCTTAACCCCATAGAAAATCTATGGGGTATTGTGAGGAGGAAGATGCGATATGCCAGACCCAACAATGCAGTAAGTATTGAGTGCTGTACATGCTCATACTTTTCATGTTCATACTTTTCAGTTGGCCAAGATTTCTAAAAATCCTTTCTTTGTATTGGTCTTAAGTAATTTTCTAATTTTCTGAGATACTGAATTTGGGGTTTTCATTAGTTGTCAGTTATAATCATCTAAATTAAAAGAAATAAACACTTGAAATATATCAGTCTGTGTGGAATGAATGTATACATTATACAAGTTTCGCTTTTTGAATGGAATTAGTGAAATAAATCAACTTTTTGATGATATTCTAATTATATGACCTGCACCTGTATATGTTGTGCTTAAAATTATTCAAAAAGTAGTCATATTTTCTATTAATTCAATATATAGTTACAACTATTTAAATAATTTTACATGTGTGTGTGTGTGTGTAATGTGTCTGCATTTTTTTCTGCATGTTATATCATGCCTGCATGCTGTTTGATTACCAGACTGATATAAAATTAATTAAACCCTGAACACAAAGGCTATTATGATCATTTTTTTCTCACTGTGGCATGACTATGTGGGTGAGAGTGTGAGCTGCGCATGTATGTATTTCTGAGTGAGTCTATAATGTAGAATGAATGCGGGGTTGTGTGTGGGTGGGCGGCAGCTGCAGGAGCACATACAATTCTTCAGAAGAGAGAGAGAGAGAAATGATGAAGCAATAAAGACTTTTTCCACACAAGATTTCCTTACATGTTTGAATTAAAGAGTTACATTTCCAAAACTTCCTATACAGTCCATCCAACCCATTTATGCAAACTAAGAATGTCATTATGATGACAGAGCTACAAACACATTAACATATTACCGCCCAATCACAAGAGAGGTAATTTACATACATTAAATGCAATAGTCTTAAAGGTACAGTAGCAAAAAATGCGGTTCAATTATAAAGGTCAGCAAGAAAATGGATCATGTAAAACTAAATTATGACTGTTTAAAACCCTCATAAGTAGATTAAAATTAAAATAAAGTGTATAATAAAGCCCTTTACTGTCAAGAGGATTTCAATGCACAAGCAGATGTAACTGATGATCACCTCATGAAAATCCAAAATAGAAGCCCAGCTGAATTATTGATGGTAAAGCGCCGCAGTCATTCAGTTGGTGCAGTCAAACCTTATTAATGTGTGTCTGCAAAACAGCAGGACACTGTCATCACAACCAAAACACTGTCCCATCAACTTCATCCCAGCAAACAAGAGATAAGCTAAGCAAATGGCCTCTAAAAGTAGCATTTGTAATACAGAGAATGATATGAAAAATCAATATTGGTCCATATTGATAACCAGTAACTGATATAATGTATGTAAAATGCATACATTTATGAAAATTTTGCCAACCAAAAGTATGCTAAAAAAAGAAAGAAAAAAAGGAAGGGGGGGGGGGTGTTTGGAGGACATTTTGGAGGACTGAAATCTATAATGGAAACAGTGTTCTATAATTAGTGTTTCATTGATGAGGGTAGGCATGGGTGATATGATCAAAATCTTATATCATGATATGAATAATTTAATTTCACGGTAACTATACATCGTATACATAGTTATTTTTGCTTTAAATAATGTGTTTATGATATAATTTATTTTGATACCATAGAAATTTCATAATTCATGTCACCAGTGTCAATATCACAAAAAAACTAATACTAACCTATATTTAAAAAAACAAACAAACAAAAAACTCAAACTCACTGAAGACAAGTAAACAGTCACGATTAAATAATAATAATTACAAGCTATAGGACAAAAACTACAGTAGAACAAACTGTGTAAATTGTGTAAATTAAATATACTGTATATTTCGTCTTAAAGTTACAAAAGTGATTTAGTCAAGAGCAGTGAGAGATTTTCTCTCTTTTGTTTTTTGATTAACATGAATGACAGACAGCAGGAATATTACGCAGCTGTCACTTTAAGAGCTGCCCAGATCCAATGTACTGTTACACGTGTTTTTTTCTCAGCGGTTTGCTTTCACTTAAAGTGTGATGACACCCCCTAGGTCTTTCACACCTTAGATCTGAAAAAGACTCCCGAAATGGGAGTGTAAAACTGTGGAAAAATGGGATTTTGAAGAGGGTGGGAAGAGGGGAGAAAACAACCAATAAAACACAGACCTACAACACACTCATTATACAGAAAAATTAATATTAAAATATCTTTAAAACAGAAAGAATAAAGGCAGTTACTTTCTGTTTACTCTTCTTTGAATTTTCGGTCTGTATACAATAATCCATTGTGTCATCACGTTCATCAGATCAGATGTACCGCTTATTTGCGTGTATTTCACTTGAAGAAGACATGATATTTGCGCATACACAGTGCCGGTTCATGTTCAGAGCACAAGAGAATATGAAATATGCTCGCATAAAGTTGAAACACGCTTGCTCTGGTCCGGATATGAACTATCCGTGCAGCGAGTGTTGTTAAACTCATCACGGCGTTCAGCACAGAAACCGCTCTCTCATGAGCGCTACATGTGTTGTTACATATTAAATATTGTTACAGTCATGTTTACAGAAATGAAAGGACAGCGTGGAAGCTCTTTCATCTGATTTGAATTCTCCTCTGTAGGATGACCTCATGCATAATACAGCGCAGTGATTCGGATCATAAGACTTAATTCTCATGAATAATACTGAAAAAAGCTCTGAAAACTGATGACGTAGACGCGTGCACTCTCCAGCCACGGCAGCCAATCACCACTGCAAATTAACGCATATATGTTAACATCTCAAAAAATGTGTTTTAGGGTTTCATGACACTTTAAGACCTAAATTACTGTGTTTACGAGGATACTTGCAAAGACAGGAATTTTGACACATAAAAGTGCATGTATATAAAAAGGCTATAAAAGTGGCAAAAATAACTCCCTCTGTTTAATACTCCCGCGCACTATGAAAATTGTCTTTGTGCGCACGCCTCCCTTGACAGCGTTTAGAAACGGTCTCTCGTGCATATAGTGAAATGTGTTCTCTTTCAATGGCTTAAAATCACTTGTTTTTTAACTGCAATGCTTAAAGACATGTGCAAACGATAAGGTTTCGTGACCACGTAGCACAGCAACGTCACGTGAGCGTGGAACCGCGATAGAAACGATAGTCCAAATTCTCTACCGGTTGACAAATTTCTACCAGTTAATCTTGTCTACCGGTATATCGCCCACCCCTAGATGAGGGTTTAGCTTCAGGGTTATTAGTTGAAAAGCTACACTTAGACACACAGTCGAAATCTAGCAATAACTCAACGGAAGTGTAAAACCTTTCTACACTCAATTTATAATGTAATGACTGCAGTATTTTCTCAAAACGGGTAAAGCCACAAAGCTGAAAAACTACGCTCCCTGGAGCGCCAGGCTAAACAGGTTAAAGCTGAGCACAAGAAGACTGACAGATCTTGCAGTTGGGCAGCTTACTGTAGCAGAGCAGACAGATGGACGGCTTTCTGACTCTAATGAGGATTTGGGGCTCTGAGTTTGAGGTGCTGAAATGTTCATTGGTTCGTAGCGATCAAGCCGTAAAGGTCTGGATCAATGAGTGCAGCTATGCGGTCGGCTACATACAGATACAATAGCTTGGGGACTTTAAATTGTAGAGAAATAACTACCAGCAGTGTGACATGATCATTTAATATAATTAAAATAATCAATTTGTCATGGGAAGCACAGAATGGAGTTACTAGTATCATTATTGGCACTATGCAAAATGGTTATTCACACAGCACAGAGATTCTTTGTGATGATATGTGTTCGGTTGAGGATGAGGAAGCCAGAGGCACAGCAAACAGCGCCGCGGTAATTAAATATCAACAGGAAGTCGCTCACACAACAACAGAACTCTTTATATCCTTAAAGCAGATGCTATGAGCCTGAAATACATCTTCAATTAAACAATGTGAACACACTGACAAGATAAAGGACATAAAACTGAGAGAGAATTATGAGAGGTCTTTCTAATCCTGATCTTGGACCTGCTTTTGGTTTACAGACAACACAAAACAACACATTTTACTTCTGTAATCATGTGATGTATTCCCAGGGGTGAAGGATATATCTGCAGTATATTGGATACTGGTCGATATTTAATTGATTCTTTTAATTGTTCATGCATATTTCTTCTATTTTTACATTTAGATTAGCTCTGTCATCATCTATCGCTCCTTTAAAGCAGTGTTGTTATCAGTAACTAAAACTATTCAAAATATTTTTTGTTTTTTGTAAAATAAACAGTAACTAAAATAAATAAATAAATAAAAATAAAACAAAAATATTACGTAAAACACTGAAAAAAAATTGGACAATTGTTGCAATTGTATATATGCATATATAAATAAATATATATATACAGTATATATATATATATATATATAGGGCTGGGCGATAATTCGATAACGATAATTATCGCAATATAATTTTCCTCGATAAAATATGAAGAGCTCAATAAATGTTCGATATAATGTTTATGCGCCAAAAGCGGAACGAAACAGCGCAACTCATTTGAATCGGGCCACACGGACCGTTTATCCGCTCGGATCAAAGTCAAACTGCTGCGCGGCGCGAGCTCACCAGAGCAGATGCATTTACTCGCGGATGAGACGGTCACGCGAGCTCTAAACAGCGCTGTGAGATCCAGTGTGAAGCGCTTGCATTCATGATTTAAACTAGTTTAGAGCCAAACAGGAGAAACACTGTGTGCAACTAGACAGTCAGAAGGCTTTTCAGTCTACACATCGCCATCATTTACCATGGGTTTACTGTAGTAACACTCACTGCACCATGGTATTGTGGAAGAAATGTGGGATATTCACACTGAATTTTATTACAGGATTAATTATGTCTAATATGTATGGTATGGTATGTATTTGTGATTAAGCTATAGCATGTGTGCATTTATACTGAATGCTTTTAGACTACTGTTTTTCATACAAATAGGCTTCCTAAAAAACATATAGTTATATTTTTACCATGGTATTGAGGTGCTATATGTGTGGTTTTAACTGTTTATCATGATTGAAATGTATGCTACTATGGGAGACCAATGCTTAATAAAAAAATAAAAAAACTTGGTCAGAATAAATTTAACCATATAAAACTGAGGTTGCTAAAATTTTTACAGATGTTACTGATTTTGATAATGAACAAAAATTTACCTCTGTATCTTACTAAAGGTACTATCAAATGTGCATTTCTAAGAGACAAAAAAAGTGATATTATTATTATTAATATTATCAGGCAATCCCAAACCTGTTTCTTGATTTGAAACAATATCACTCATTAGAACATGCAGCAGCTAAGATTTTTTTTTTCTAGTTAAATATTTATTTTGTTAAGGAAAATGAATGGTCTGGTTTCTACAACTTTCATTTTGGAGCAAAATTCTGGTTTTAAACTTGAAAGAAATAAAGATTTGTGATAATTATCGATATCGACTGATATGAAAAAAATTATCGTGATAATTTTTTTGGCCATATTGCCCATCCCTATATATATATATATATATATATATATATATACACACACACACACACACACAATATTGCACAATACAATATTGCATATATTTAATTTTAATCAGATAAATCGGTCATTGATCAATGAAGTACCTTTAATTATAGCAGAATAATAAATATTAAGGGTCACTGTCTGACCAATATTGGTCACAAAATGGACCAATTCAAATCGACCGTTCAAGAGTGGGGTTTATCTGCAGTCGTTGGTCAGATAAGTAACAGATTTAACCACATTTGAAAGTGGCCTGAATTGGATGTAAAAAAATCAGATTGTGTTTTTTGCCATTTATGCATAATGTCCAAGATCCAGCTGTGTCAAGATCACTGAAATACAATCAGAAAGAGCAGATTCTCTCACCATCTGAATGGGTTTCTTCTGCAGGTCTCTCTCGGTCACCAGTCTCTCCTGGTCGGTGACGTACAGGCCCTTCTGAGCCAGAGCCTGGATGACGGCGTCATGACCCAGCAGAGGTTTAACGGCGTCGCTCTTCAGAATCAGACTTCCTGCTCGGCAGTACAGCTCAGCTGACAGCAGCAGGCCCACCATTGGAGGCTTCAGGTGCTCCTGCTCATACTGGTCCCTGTAGAAGGGCTCGCTCAGGTCTTCTGGAACACTGTCTGCAAGAGGACAGAACCACAAGTAATGTTAGCCATTTTGTAGCAAATATCCAATTTCATGCTGTACATTATAATGTTGTGATGCCTTAATTCACTTTAGCATTTAAAAAGATTTTAGTTATTAGTAGGTTTTTTTTCCAATTGTAATATCGGCTATTTATTTGTTATTGGCCATGACATGAAAATTGTTTTCAGACTATCACTGTTGGTATTTAACACAGTGCAAAATCAATAAAAAAAAATTGCAATCCTGCAAAATTTGCAATTTAACCACCAAATAATTGATAAAAGTTATTGCCATGTTTGTGTAACAAAGAAACATGCAGGAATGAGAAAATAAGACACAAAATTCACATTTTGTAGCTTTTTTTTGGCAATTTGATTTATTTAGACAAAATTTATTGGCTTTGATTGGTTATTGGCTTTAATATAGAGATAATTATCAGCTTTTTAGTGTTGGTATTTAAAGAGAAATATATTTTTTGTAACCCTGTATAACTAGCAATTTAACATCAAAATAAATGCAAAAAGCACAAAAAGTCAGCATGTTTGTGTAACAAATAAACATGCAGGAATGAAAAAATAAGACACAAATTCTAGTATTTAAAAAAGGTTGTTTTTTGTGTTTTTTATTGGCAATTTTATTTATTTAGACAAAATAGTATATAATTGCAATATCTGCTATTTATCGGTTACTGGCTTTAATATAAAAATAATTAGCGGCTTATTAGCATTGGTATTAATCCTAAATACATAATATTCATCGTATTAATCAGTCCCTCCAGTTTTCGCAGTTCTGCGATCGCAGAATACAATGCAAAACCTACAAAGTTTTTTGCAATCCTGCATAATTCCCAACCATAAAATAATTGCAAAAAGCGCAAAAAGTTATTGACATGTTTGTGTAACAAAGAAACATGAATGAGTGAGAAAATAAGACACACAATTCACATTTTGTAGTATTTAAAAAGGCTGGGCTTTTTTGGCAATTGTATTTATTTAGACAAAATACTACAGAATTGTAATATCAGCTATTTATAGGTCATTGGCCTTGACATAGAAATAATTATCGGCTTATTAGCATTGGTATTTAAACAGGAATATATAAGATTCATCATATCAATCAGTCCTTCTAGTTTTTACAATTCTGCAATCATCGAGTTTTTTTTTGCAATCTTGTATTATTCGCAATTTAACCAAAGAATAACTGCAAAAAGCACAGTACTACTAATGTTTAACAATGAAACATGAACGAAAGAGAAAATAAGACACGAAAAATAACTCTTTTTCAGCGAATACAGAATACAGCGAAGATTCTCGCTGTATTTGCTTCTTTGTTCTTATTTTTAATAACAAAAATAAAATTAAATGATAAAGTAACTATATCTTGCTTTTCTTTAAATTATGTGTCAGAATTTAGTAAGACGTGAGAATAAACAAGCTTTTTGTTTGTTTTTGTAGCATCCTTATTATTAATTTCCCCCCAAACTTCTAGAAAGTACTACAAGATTTGATCACCAAAAGCCACAAAAATATTGTGAAATCCTGGTGGGACTGATTACTTTCATATCAAGACACCTTCACTCTGTTATATCATAGACAGCTGAGCTGGCAAGATTTTTTTTTTCTGAATTTCGAAGATCAAAATACTTTTCATCTTCAGGATAGCTAAATATAGCTAAAGCTCTGTGTTTTCCGATGCGCAAGTGTAATTTACTCTCACCCGGGAAGATGAAGGAAAGGAGAAAGCCCTTAAAGGAAGCGAGACGGTGTCTACTATACAGCTACAAAATCAAAAATATCATTAACACGAGTTCACACGCTGACAGAATAAATGGGTTCACAGATCCGAATGAGGTCACCGTATCCATGGAGAAGGAGATGTTTAGCTATTTATGGAGACGGGTGAGAGTTTGGGAGAACGCTTGTATCCTTATTACCTGCACATGCTTTCAATTTTCTGTGTTAAACCTGATTGTGGTAACGGTAAAACAGATTTGAACCATTCCGTACCAATGAATGTCATTCAAGAGATGTTGACAATACGCAAAAACGTCAAACTACATTTAATGTTAATTCATAGCTTTCACGAAAGCTTTTAAAATGGGTCTATATGATAAAACAATAGATGGTATCAGAGCCACAAGGCATTGACGGTGTAAGTCAAAAATATGAGTGCCGGGCCGCGGTTGCTATGGCAACAATAGGGAGGCTGATCGATTCCCCTGCCGTACGTATGTATCCAGGAGCTCCTCACGAGCCTCATCAAAGACAGATGGAGAGAGAGGAACTACACAGGTGCTGAGATTCTGTGCCTTACAGCCTGACAATATGTTCAATATCATGATGATTCACTTTGTTTTTGTCAGCGATATAAAATGAAGTGATTCCAATGATTTTAATACACATTGTAATTAATTTCTGCAAATCAGTTGAAAATGTGCATTTCAGTTGATTTCATCTGTGAAGTGATTCAAAAGTGAGTAAGATTAAACGATTAAATAGCATCTTCAAAATTCACAGACGTTTTTTTGTGGCATTTTTGATGTAATAAAGTTTTTTTAAATATGTGTAGAAAAAACACTGTTTATATAATGTATTTTACTGTTTTTTAAATATATGTTGTTATTTACTGTATTTTACTATGTGTGTGTGTATATAATTAAAAACAATATGCAGACTGTTTTTAAGTACATAAATATAATTAACATATATTATCAAAAGCCTTAAAAATGTAAAAAATAAAAATTGGGGGGTGGGATTACATTTGAATGTTTTGCATATGACATTTGCCTTATAAAAATAAAATGATAAATATATATGATTAAATATATATGATGATATGTTTATGATAAAAACACTAAATAATCCCACAGATTTATACATATTTTCACATATAATCTCTACATTAATGTGGAAACAACATAAAGAAAATATTTTACATATATTTTGTAATTAAATATTTATTTAATTATATTTTTACTACACACTATGTATGAAGGCCAGTAACACCAATAACAATGACTCACCTAAATGATTTTTTCTTGTTTTAATTTCTGGGATAATAATAATAATAAATAAATAGCCATTACAATATAATTAAAAGCCATGCTTAAATTGCTAATTATCAGAATTGTATTTCTATACAGCTTTGTAAGTATTTATTTATTTATTAAGCTACAAAACAAATTACACCAACTTTTTAACTTAAATGAACTATTCAATTAATTAACTTATCATAATAAATGTGAAATTTATCTGCCTTTTATATAGTGTGTTTGGTGACGTTTCAGCTCTCGCTATTTGAACAAGAGCTGGCCTGGCAGTTCATCTTTTCCTCACTTTGAAGTTTATTTCATGCATTCATTTTCACAATAATAAATCCTTGGTCAGTTTTCAGAAAGCAATGTGCTGAATGCATTGAAGAGATGAACCGAAAATAGAGTGCATGCCATTAAATGACCAATTCATTATCTCTATCTTTCCCAACTGACCAAAATGGATCAATGGAAAGCCAGGCTTTTATGGACTTTAAGCTGACTACTCTCTTTCATTCAAACAACTGCTTGTATTTCATTTTAACTAGTCTGCTGGCATCATACTTACATATTTTTAAAGCCTGCTACATTATGCTTTAAATATTACTAAAATGTGTTGATTTAATCATTCTTTGCATGGAGAAATGTAGGCTATTATCAGTTGTTGTCATCTGACCTAAGGTTACACCTCAAGTCAACAAACGGGTCAATAACACCCTTAAGGCCTGTCAATCATCCTACTGAACATCACCATATCCTCACCCTGGAGTTCAGGGTCTTGTTCATCGAATTTAAGGTCTCTTTAAATCAAAGATGCTAAACAATAACCGCTCTGACAGCAAGAGTTGTCATTTGTGTTGTGCATGGGCCTGAAGACCTGACCTGGCGCATTTTAATGAGATGAAAGGACCTAAAGGAGACCAGATGGCCGGTGGTCATCAGTTAGCCAATCACAATGGGTCTGTGCTGTTAAACTGAACATATAGCTCAACGGTAGCTGTTGAATAAATCCGGATGTCAAGCGACAAGTGATATGATTGAATATGAATATATAACTACATTTATGACCATAAGGTCAGATACAGGATACAACGTGAGCTGTGAAGATGAAATTAGGAGATGATTCATTTTGTCACATTGTTCACCACAGTGTCAATGAACACTTTTCAACTCTGTGACTCATATATCACATTTTGGTTCTTGTTAATTGATATTCTGACTGATATTCTGATATCAAGTCAATCCCTTGTGAAAAAGTGTGCTTCAGTGTGTTATTGTACTTGTAGTGCACTTCAAATCTTATTTGCATTTATAATTATTTTTTAATTGGACTTAAAGATGTAATATTAATGAAATAAAAGGCCACTTAAGTGCACTTTCCTGACTGTTTCAAAACACACTTAAGTACACTTGTAAAATATCCACTTTGTAATAATGTAAAATTAAATGTTTTACTTGAAAGTATATTTTAAATCGTTATGTTTTAATCATCTTTTGTCATGCTTTAATTGTGATGTATTGACTAACATTTGAAGCACATTTGAAATACTTGATAATAATTTGATTGTTTTATTCAATATTACATTTAAAGTTTATATTTTACTAAATTGCAACTTCATAATTACAAATATGTAACTGAAAATATATTTAAATACATAATATACAAGCTTCAACAGAAATGACGTTAAAATATATTTTAGTTTACCATAAATGCTTGTCAGTAAACTCAGTAGTGTACTTTAGCCATATTTCAAAGGAACTTCAACAAAATTGAATTTAATATCAATCTAAACTATAAGACATTTAAATAAATCGCAAATAGCATGCAGTTAAGTGTCTGAAAATATTACAGTCAGTTCACACTTAAGTATATTCTTTTATAATATCTTATTTCTGTAATAACTACTCTTTTTTTGCTAAATTTGCTTAAGTGTACTTCTTTTTCACAATGGTCTGTTTTAGTTTAGACATATAAATGCAAAAAAAAAATTGTGCATATATTATGTAAAGTGTATAGTTTATAAAATTATACATTAATTGGATGGTAGGCTAACAATTAGGGCATGCTAACAATACATGCATTCAACACTGAATGATTAGCATATACATTTACCGTGGTATTTACATGGTACTTCAAGGTACTACAATGGTACATATCTACAAACCATGCAGTACTTGATTTGTTAGAGTTGGATAACATTTTACATTACAGCATTAAGTAGTGAATACAGTTAATAAACAGTTACTTAACATGTAATTGTTTATTAAGTTACACATTGTTGAATATTAACATTATGTAGCATAATTTAATACAAAATCCTTCTTTTAGGGGAATGCATGAGCAAAATGCATTTACTAACACCCTGAATATTAGATTTTAAAATGCATTCGTATTTAAAATTACATTTTTACATTTAAATATTTCCCTATTTATAATTGATACCAAATGCATTCAGTGCAACACATTGGAAATCAAATCAAGAGACAAAGATGATGGTGGAGAAAGAGAAACACGCCACCTACCTGTACCAAAGGCTTTAGCCACCAGCCATGTGAGGCTGGCTCTGATTTTAGCTCTATTAAAATCATAATGATCAAAAGACTTGATGGCAGGAACAATGAAAGTGTTTGTCGGATCTCTGGAGTCGGTCAGATCTCCCATATTCACTGCAGCAGAGTCACATCCAGCTCTCACTCACAACGATGACATCTCTCCGAAGGAATTCAACGCATCAAATCAGACTTTTGCTTATTTCTGTCATACATAGATCAGATTTTGTAACATACATGTGTCAGGTCGCGGTTCAAACACTGGTTTGGGCTTCTTTTCACATCTATTTCGGGCCGATCCGCTAATAAAAGTGGGGTTCTGCTCATAGAGCTTCATCCGTTCTGGTACCCTAACGTTATTTGATTTCGGCTGTTTTTCTCCCTAATGATCCTTCATATCCCGAGTTAGAAGAGGCGGTGGTGGTGTCGCTGTCTAAAAAGTCTTTGTCTTGTTCTTCAGGACGTCGGCATGCTCTGGCCACATATTCCCATCTGGATATTTACGGTTATTCCCCTCTATTCGTCCAGCGTCCTGCGGTCTCCCTGCAGCGGTGTGGAAGAGCGAGCCTCTGCGCATGCGCGCTCCGCCCAACACGCCAACAACCCCAACCTGGCAGGAATTGGGACTGTGCTAGAAATATGATCCGGTGACATTTTATAAGATTGATTTGATCATTTTATAATGGAGAATCATTATACTACTCTATCTATCTATCTATCTATCTATCTATCTATCTATGATTCTCCATTATAAAATGATTGACCATTATTTCCCCAATGTACTGTATTTATTATATTTTATGTATTTTTATTTATTGTGTTGTATTTACTATATTTTATGTATTTTATGTTTCATTAATTTACTGTGTTATTTATTTATGTTTTATTATTTTTCATACATTCATTTATTAATTAATTAATTAATTATTTCATTGTTTTATTCATGTATTTATTATATTTTATTTATTTGTTGTTTATTATTTAGCTTTTTTGGTTTTACTTATTGTTTTAATTGTAATTGTAATTTTATTTTATTTATTTATTAACCTTAACTGTCACCGTCCCATATACGGGACGCCTAAGTTTACTTCACTATATTACACTTAAATCCTAATGTAATCATGACAAATTATATATCATTGGAAAGGTCTAAGTCTCCTAAATAGATATATTACAACAATATTTTTTGTTGTTACAAATTATGTAGGAACAGTAATAGATTAATTTATAACAAGAGTGCACCAAGCGTCTATGATAAATCAACATCATAACGGGAGTTCTGACCTTTGTCACAAAAAGTCTTTATATCCTTGCCTTTTTCTCCATCACATGTTTTAGCAATCATCATAAGTTATATACCATTTGAAAGCTTAAAATCTCAAAATTCATCCTGTGAAAACCATTTTGAAATCGGACATTGCGTTACCATAGAAATGGTACTTCAAAATGTTTCAGCGGTCTCCTCCCCCTTAGCGGCGGTGTCATATTACAAAATGTATTACGATCTTTTAGAATCAAAACTTTTTATAATCTTGACAAAATACATATCGTTGGAAAGGTCTGAGTCTCAAGATTCCATATGTGGTGGTTATTCTGTTATAGATGTAATATTGAGAGAGAAATTGATAGATTTGTGACAGAATTGCATAAAAAAATTATTCAATGGCGTTTCAATGGCACCCGGTGGCTGTTTTTGGTATAACGCCTAAACAAAATCGCGTATGAACCTCCAATTTTTTTATATCAACTTCAAATTTGGAACACAACTTATGTAGACATATGGCTTTAATTTTATAGCAATTTTGGATTTTTAACTATTTTTTTAAATATTTATTTTATATAAAATAAAATAAAAATTGTATAATACATTTTCTTTACAGTAAATTTAAACTTCTATAACTTTTTAATACTTTAATTTTATTAAATGATTTCACTTCTGTAATAATCTGCTAATTGTCTTCTTTAAAAAGAGACCAACCTTAGGTCTGTATTCAAAAGCGTTCATGAATTATAATAATTTAAGTTTGGATACTGCACTTTCTCGTGAATTTTCAAAAATGGGGATGACAGTTAAGGGGTTAATACATTTATTTATTTATCATTCTTTTATCTTTTATTTATTATATACATTTTATTTATTTGTTTATTTATTATAAGCAGATAAAATAAGTACAATAGATGAATTTCACAAAGATTTTTTTATCTATAAAGGTAAAAGTTATCTTAGTGACCTTTAATTTTTGCTGAATATACATGAAAATATACATAAATATATGCTTTTTTAAAATTCTGAATAATAATTTCTTAATTATAGAATATTATAGGATAACCGATATAATAATATAATTAATATAATAATAATAATAATAATAATATAGTGTGCTATGATTTTATTATTAAAACATCATTATCATTTATTCTAAGCAGATATAATATATACATTAATAAACACAAAAAGTGCAATAGGCCTACCCAAGTGAATTTCATAAATCTAATATTCAGGTTCGTCTCAACAAAGGAAAATGATCTTACTCACCTTTAATTCTTGCCAAATATAAATTAAGATAGACTTAAATCCTTTATAAAATCATAATCTTAGTAGTTTATAAAATATATATTATAAACTGATATTATAAGTTTAACGTTAACGTACAGAACTGAACAGATGAGGAAACTTCACAACATTTGGTTACTGATAAATAGTTAAAATCCCTAAAAAACTACAACACCCAGCTTTAGTCGTGTTTACATGACGTCACATGTGCGCGACCGTTCGGAAACGATTCTGTTCGCAGATCTTATCTGAAATATGCAGTGTTGGGGAGTAACTAGTTACATGTAACGGCGTTACGTAATTTAATTACAAAATAAATGTAACTGTAATTAGTTACAGTTACTAAGAAAAAATGTGTAATTAAATTACAGTTACTTATGAAAATGTTAACGATTACAAAGGGGGTTACATTTGAATATTTACGCACATCCACATACAGATTTAAATGATTTCTTTCCCAAATTGCACTGACTTGACCGTTTTTTTAAATCACTAATCGGTTAGTCTGACTGACAATGCTTCGTCTCGCGCGCGCGCGCTCCGCGTCTCCGCCAAACGGTTTCGAGCAGAGTAATGAACGCGAGAGATTTGACAATGGAGAGGACTGTGGAAGCGCACAGGTGGAGCAGAGAAGCAAAACTACTGTTCAGGATTTCAAGTGCAGGTCAGATTCATCTGTAAATATGCTATTATAGTTTTGTCTTTGTTTAGTTAAGCAGCAGCCCATTGCTCATCAGTCGTCATTTAAGATACTGTGGGACTATAGCTAAAGGACATCATTATTAGCCTATCTATTGTAAAGTTACAGTAGTAATGTAGCAGACAAAGAACCATATCGTTTTATAATAGGTACAGAGGGAGCTAGAGCAGACAACAACACAACCCTTACGAAAATGAATGATGATTTTACTATAAATCCAAAGACAATATTACTATTGTTAAACCATGGTAACCACAAATAACCATGGTTTATGCTACACTAACCATAGTTTAACCATGGAATTTGAAGTAAAAAAAATAAATATACAAATGGTAATCCATTTGCCAAAAGAAAAAACATGGTTACTGTACTTTTGCTGTAATAAAATCATGGTTAATTTTTATAAGGGAAAAATATGATTCATGTTCAGTATTAGGACTTTTCTAGAAAGAGTCAGAGAGATGTATCCTGTGTATCGCTCGTGGTGTTTTCAGTCTGCCGCCTCAATATATATGAGTACATGAACACATAAACAATCTCTAGAACTGCTCTGAGTCACTTCATGAGCATTTTACCATTTCTTTTGAGAAGACTATCATCATATATACAAACAGACACCGATGTTTAAAAATGTTTCAGGAGTTTAGTACAAAGAATAGGACACATGCTTATTAGATAACCGTATTTGGGTTGATGTATATGCTTTTATTTTTTACATTTTTTAATGAACTGTTATTTTTTCCAAAGCATCGTTAGATGCAGTGTTTCCTGTACTTATGCGAAGATTTGGTTTCAAAAACAGTATCAGTAAACTTTTTCTTATGATTTGAAATCTGCATTGAACTTGATCAATCTCAAAGTAAAAGGCGGTACTAAAGTCTGAGTTTGGTGGATGTGTTCAAATTTTATCATCTTAATTCAAGTGATGAAGGGTTTTTAAAGTCTGACAGTTATTAGTGGTGAATACTAAGGTTAACCCTGCATGGTGTAAATGTTTGAAAATGATTAACAGTTGAAAACATTTATTAGAAATTTAGGAAAGTAATCAAAAAGTAATCAAAAGTAATCAGTTACATTACTTTTATAAAGTAATTGAAAAAGTTACACTACTATTACATTTTAAATAGGGTAACTTGTAATCTGTAACCTATTACATTTTCAGAGTAACCTTCCCAACACTGGAAATATGTGACTTTAAGCGTTTCCACAAGATATATAATCAACGTTTTTCTTTCTCAATAAATTAGAATGTCGTGGAAAAGTTCATTTTTTCTTGTAAGTTATTTCAAAAAGTGAAACTTTCATATATTTTAGATTCATTGCATGTAAAGTAAAACATTTCAAAAGTTTTTTTGTTTTAATTTTGATGATTAGAGCTTACAGCTCATGAAAGTCAAAAATCAGTATCTCAAAATATTAGAATATTTTACATTTGAGTTATATATATTATGTTATATATATAGAGAGATAATTATATATATATATATATATATATATATATATATGTGTGTGAAGGATAATATTATTTTGGAAATTTATATCAGATGTTATATATATATATATATAATTTTATAATTTAATAAAAATATAGATAGATATAGATAATGTAGATATATTGATAGATATGTAAATATTGTTTTCTCAAATTTAAGTGTATAATTTTATTTATCAGTATATTTTATGATCTTTTAAATATTTAATATTTTTATTCTTTTTGATTGAATAAAGAATATAAAAGATGACGATAGATAGATAGATAGATAGATAGATAGTTAGATAGATAGATAGATAGATAGATAGATAGATAGATAGATAGATAGTTAGATAGATAGATAGATAGATAGATAGATAGATAGATAGATAGATAGATATATATGTACTGGTTGCACTGGTGCGTCTAACTTTTTTTCTTAGGTGCACCAGCACAAAAGTTAGGTGCACCCAAATTTTCATATAGGCAATATTGACTTGTAAATGATTAACTAACATAAAGTTCTTTATTTGAAGCACAATTCTACAAGAAAGGTAACTCACTGAAAAAGTGTTGGTGCTTAAAGCGCTTCACTGAGCTGCATGTATTGTATTACATGCAAGGGCGTAGTTTTGGTTTTAATATGGGGGGGGGGGGTTGAAGATCTAGCATTCTGCCCGCTTCAGACAGAGATTAAATAGTGCAGAGAGAGAGAGAGCGCGAGCGAGCGAGAGAGAGAGAGAGAGAGAGAGAGAGAGAGAGAGAAAGAGAGAGAAACCGAGAGAGAGAAAGCGAGAGAGTGAGAGAGAAAGCGGAGAGAGAGAGAGAGAGAGAGAGAGAGAGAGAGAGAGAGGTGACAGTTGCGTGTGTGAATTAGCCTACCTGCATCTGCGCGTCACTACAAACAATGTAGATTTGAGTTTAGTTATTTAACCAGTCATATTACCGCCTCTTTGCTGATTAATATAATGTAGCGATCCAGTATCTAAGCTATTTTATTAATGAAAGTCGCTGGGCAGCGTTGACAAGTTTCTGTCCTCCTAAATGTTTGTGTGGGCTGCTCGATCTCGATCTCACAAACCAAAATAATAGACATGATTTTCTCAGGCCATATGTAAAATCAGATGAATAAAGATTATTAAAATTATAGTTTAGTTTATTCCTCTCATTAGTAACAGTGTCCTCTGTGGGATAAATAAAGTTAATATTAGTCTTATATTAATAATTAATTAACATTGTGATTTATCATCCCTGTTACAGTATTATTCATAAGTCACTTTTTTTTCACCATCTTTCCAAGTTCTGTAACTCACGTCCAAAAGAAATGTAGAAAGAATATACAAAATGAACACCAAATACATTTGTGATCTATTTCCATTTGTTATTTTCAAAAGAGAAATACTGACATGGATGTTTACAGAGCAGAGGTCACATTTTTTAATTGCAATAGGAGAGATGGACTTTTTTTTCTTTAGAATTATTATTTTGTGCTGTATTATTGGTTACTGTTATTTCTGTTTCAAAAGGCAGAAATAAATAACACTTTAATATCTTAAGTGTTTATGTGATTTTATGTTGCAAAATGAATAAAAGCATAATAATCGTAATAATCGTGAAACCGTGATTATTCCTCAGACTATAATCGTACCAACAAAATCTGTAATCGTGGCATCCCTAACCCCGGGTCATGCTCCCTCTTAAGGTTTATTTATTTGTTTGTTTGCTTAAATGTTTATTTATGTAAAATGGTCTTTTGTGCTATCCACCACACATGCAAAGCTGGTTGATTGCGTAACTGCAATAAAGTACTAGGCTAGTTAACAATTACTTGTTTACATAGGATATAATGTATTATATATTATTTAGACACTTACGCAGTAGTTTGACAGAATGTTCTAATTCAACACGCCATGGAAAGTCAATCTAACTTAACGTTTTCTTATATTGATATTGTTTATTTCTTACTCCTTATCAGTTCATCAGGCTCTTAATGATTTAATCTATGCCATCATTGGGTGGACAAGGTTTGTCCATCACTCATCATTAGAACCCATTGGCTCTCGATTCTGACTTGTACTTGCTCTTATGAAAAAGTACCATAGTTCTTAACTGTAGCATTTGTTATAATAAGGCTAGCCTATTAATCATTACCAGGCCAATAATGACTTTTTTTTATTAATCTATATTGCATTTGTTATGAGAAACAACAGCCTTTGGAAGCTACAACATGGCACAGTTGTAATATAAATCTTTAGGGAAAAATCTATTCCCTTAACAGATACAAAATTTACCACAATAAATAAGCCTACAGTAAAACGTGATAAATTATAGAAAAGGTGGTCATCATGAGTAGTTTAAAAACATTTTAATAGCCTATTATGCTAGTGCTGGTGAAAGCACTAAACGATCTCCTCTTTTCATCAGTCTTTTTAGTTTGTGCCTTTTTATAGATAATGTTCGACTTTCTCCACAGCATTTAAAGTGGCAGTTTCTCAATAGAATTCAAATAGATCGCATATTTTACCCTCAGCTTCGCGATAGGAATGGCTCGCCTCGCGCAAATCTTCTCACACTCCTCGAGCACGCTGGTGAACGCGCACAGAGTATCGGGTGATTCGCGCGCTGCTCGTGCACAATTAAAAGAACTGCGCTTCAGTCATGTTGTGCTGATAAGTTCGGTTCGTACGTCGAAGGCGCGATTCAAAAAATTAATAAATATCCTGATTCTACTTATGATTTTTCGGACGGATCAGGCCTTAACTTAACATTCTTAACGAAAAAGTTGTCAATCGTTCTTTTCATCTTCTCTCATCATCCGCGGCTACATCCACTCTGTTTATCTGACGGACCTACGCTACTCACGTCTCTCTGTCTGACTGCAGCACACGCATTTTCAAGCGTACACACACGCACAGGAGTATCTGGACCACGGCCAATCAGATCCGCCCTTCACCATCTCTGATTGGTTTAGACTACGATACGGGCCTAATGTGTGTCTGTTGTTGAACCACAGGGAGACTTTTTTTTTTTTTCTCGAACGGCTGGTCGCACCATTGAGAAATTAGGTCGCACTCTAGAGCCCTGGATATGTAGATATATTTACTGAATAAAGAAAACGAAGGATGACATTATTTAATATTAGATAGATTCATTGAATTATTTATTTGTTCCTTGTTTTCTTGTGAATGATATTTAAACTTCCCACATCAGTTTGTGTGCATTTTGATTTTCCAGAGCCAAACTGCTTCTCCGTCTTGCCCCCTGTGTCTCATCCTGACCCCGACCAGAGAGCTGGCCATCCAGATAGAGAAGCAGACGAAACAGCTGTGATGGGTCTGCCCAACATGAGAACTGCTCTTCTGGTGGGGGGGATGCCTTTACCCCCTCAGCTGCATCGACTCAAGCAGAACATCAAGGTACTTGTTGGTTAATAATGTTTGTTAGTAAAGAGCTTTATCAGAACCATCCCCTTATTTGTGTGCACTTCCATTGTCCAGATAGTAATAGCCACTCCAGGACGCCTTCTGGAGATCCTGAAACAGAAGGCTGCACGGCTGGATAACGTCAAGGTCGTTGTGGTTGATGAGGTATTGACTGATTGTTTTTAATTTATTTATTTATGATGTTTTATTTATTTATTATATTTTATGTATTGTTTGTTTATTTAGTTATTGTTTTATTTATTGCATTTATGTATTGTATTGTTTTATTTATTTACATTTTATTCATTGTTTATTTGTTTTATTTATTTATTGTTTTATTTATTTACTGTATTTTATGTACGGTTTGATTTTATTTATTTATTTATTATATTTTATGTATTTATTTTTAAAAAAATGTTTTATTTACTATATTTTATGTATTTTATTAATTTACTGTGTTATTTATTTGTTTTATACATTATTTATTTGTTTATTATTTTTCATTCATTCATTCATTCATTGTTTTATTCATATATTTATTATATTTTATTTATTTGTTTATTATTAAGTTTTACTTATTGTTTAAATTGTGTATTTATTTATCATTCTTTTATGTTTTATTTATCATATTCATCATATATTTATATCATTCTCAAAAACTCCAAAGGCAGATACCATGCTGAAGATGGGATTCCAGCAACAGGTTCTAGAAGTTTTGGAGCAGGTCCCTGAAGAGCATCAGACGCTGTTGACGTCAGCCACCATTCCCACAGGAACCGAGCAGCTAGCGGCCCGTCTCACCCGCGACCCCGCGACCATTACCATCGGTCAGAAGAACCAACCCTGCGCCAACGTCCATCAGATAGTCCTCTGGGTGGAGGAGCCGTCAAAGAAAAATAAGCTTTTTGAGATTTTAAATGTGAGTATACTGTAGAAGCCACATTCAAATTCAGCGTTATTGTATTTTGATGTTATGTACGATTCTTCTGTGACAACAGGAAGTTGATTTAAAAAACATTCAGATTTAAATACAAAATAATCTGGATTGAAAGCTTCTGTCGACTGACTTGTTGACAGAAATGCAGTTAGAGTGGATCTTTGCCCTCCTCTCCAGAGGAAATGGGTGGGTCCTCAAATGGCTTTGCTCCAGGAAAACTAGCATCGGCTCTTACCAGAGACGGAGAGCAGGAAATGGAGCATTTATAAATCACAGGCCGTGGAAATAAAATGACTGCCCCAGGAAATTATCAATTAAAACAAATAAATATTGTATATTTATATTATAATAATACTGTAATATATATTTAACATTTTAGAACAATTGATCACCAGAAATATTAAATAACTAATAAATATGAGAGTCTTTATTTCATATTATATTTAATATTTTAGAACAATTGTCTATCAGAAATATGAAATAACAAATGTTAAATATGACTTCATGAATATGAAGTAGATAAAAATAAATAAACAAACAATTCTTTATTAATAATATATTTAATAATTGTCCATTAATATGAAATAACAATTGATAAATAAGTTCATATTTAGAAATATGAATAAAAAAGAATAAAAAAACTTTATGAATATTATTTCATTTTAAACGGAAATGTCCATAAAAATATATATTAACAAAGTTGCTAAATATGAATTCATAAATATTAAAGAAATTATTAAAACATTATTGTACCTTACAAACTGTTTATAAATATTATATTATATTATATTTTAAAATAATTGTTCATCAAAAATTAAAAAATGTGAAATTAAATGGATAAATAAATACATAAATATATTATTTATTAATATTATAATTAATGTTTTATAATTATTGTCCATCAAAAATAGGAAAAAATATTATTGCTCAAAATTATTTTTAAATACTTTTTATTTAATATGTTTAAATATTATTATTGTAATTGTAAGTATTGGAATTAAACAGTTTTTTTTTCTACTGTGAATGAAAACTAAAATATCATATGATATTTTATCGTCATGTGCCTATTTAACTAAAATATCATATTTAATACGAATGGCACATATTTTTGGGTTTGTTTTCATTAGAATATGATCTGCATTGTGATTTGTGTGTGTGTGTGTTCACAGGACACAAAGCTCTACCAGCCTCTAGTAGTTGTGTTTGTGGACTGCAAACTTGGGGCTGATTTGCTGTGTGAAGCTGTGCAAAAGGTCATGGGATTAAACGCAGTCGCTATCCACTCCGACAAGCTGCAGTGGGAACGCAACAAAATTGTAAAGGTAATGAAAAAAATATCTTTAAAAATTATTATATTATATTATATATTTTTATATTTAATATTTTTGAATTATTGTCCATTAAAAATAAGACATAATTATGAATTTATAATAAATGAGTATGGATTAAATATTGTTGATGTTTGTAGGGTCTTCTCGAGGGCCAGTTTGAAGTGGTGGTCAGCACTGGGATTCTTGGTAGAGGACTGGACCTGGTCAATGTGAAGCTGGTAGTGAACTTTGACATGCCAGGTAACATGGATGAATACGTTCATCAGGTATGACGTGCTTCATAAATACACGTACACACTGGTGCTTCTCATTTCTTTAACGACACTATGAATCTTTCAGATTGGTCGAGCGTGTCGACTGGGCCACAGAGGCACCTCCATCACTTTCATGAATAACAACAACAAGCGTCTGTTTCTGGACATTATGAACAGAGTGAAACCCACGGGCTCCATCCTGCCGCCACAGCTCCTCAACTCACCACATCTGCACGAACGGCAGAGGAGAGCCAGACAGAGGAGCAGCCGCACACAGGACGTCATCGTATCCAAGAGCAACCTCATCGACATCATCAGGAAGCATGACAAAAGATCTGCCAACAAATAACAAGCAGAGATATTTATTAGTAAATGTTTTGTTGCTGCTTTTGTAATTTGTATTTTCAACAAACGCTAAGTTACAAGTGAATGAAGAAATTGTCTCTTCTGATAATTACACACACACACAACAATAATAATGTCAACCCACATGGTAGAAATGTCAGTAATGTTGATGGAAAAGTATATAAAAATACTAGGATTAAAAACCTGTTAATTGCTTACTGTACCTTATACATTTATTATATTTTATAGGACTATACTAAAGCAATAAGCCCCGTGCATTGCTTTAGTGATGATGATTGCAGTGATGATTTGGGCTGCCATGTCATCTGCTGTTGTTGGTCCACTGTGTTTTCTGAAGTCCACAGTCAACGCAGCCATCTACCAGGAAATTTTAGAGCACTTCATGCTTCCTTCTGCTGACAAGCTTTATGGAGATGCTGATTTCATTTTCCAGCAGGACTTGGCACCTGCCCACACTGCCAAAGGTACCAAAAGCTGGTTCAATGACCATGGTGTTACTGTGCTTGATTGGCCAGCAAACTCGCCTGACCTGAACCACATAGAGAATCTATGGGGTATTGTCAAGAGGAAGATGAGAGACACCAGACCCAACAATGCAGATGAGCTGAAGGCCACTGTCAAAGAAACCTGGGCTTCCATACCACCTCAGCAGTGCCACAAACTGATCACCTCCATGCCCCGCCGAATTGAGGCAGTAATTAAAGCAAAAGGAGCCCCTACCAAGTATTGAGTACATATACAGTAAATGAACATACTTTCCAGAAGGCCAACAATTCACTAAAAATGTTTTTTTTATTGGTCTTATGAAGTATTCTAATTTGTTGAGATAGTGAATTGGTGGGTTTTTGTTAAATGTGAGCCTAAATCATCACAATTAAAAGAACCAAAGACTTAAAATACTTCAGTCTGTGTGCATTGAATTTATTTAATACACAAGTTTCACAATTTGAGTTGAATTACTGAAATAAATTAACTTTTCCACGACATTCTAATTTATTGAGATGCACCCATATATATATATATATATATATATATATATAAACAACTGATTATTCCAATTATTATTATTTATTTAATAATTCACATATACAATAATATATTAATATATATTTTCATACAACACTTTATTTTACAAACAAGAATTTCACTCATACACTTTTTTTTTTTCGGATGAAACCACTCGTTCTTGTTTGGCAGCCGTGTCACTCTGAGACACTGCCATCTGTTGGTAGATGAGCGTTACTACGCGCCTTTGCGTCAAACTGAGCTGCCCAATCACAGCACGCCTACATGTTTTGAATTAGAGCGGCAGTATGGCGGTGAGCAGACACTGAGTTGTTGTTTACATTGACGCTTTGAGGTGGCGTTCAGTCTGTTACTTTCTTACCGTCGGAACGGTAACGCTAGTAAACTAGAAGAAAGGACTGCGTTTTTTAATCCATAAAATAACTTTTAATTGTTTACAAAGCAGGACATCAACACTTTCAGGTCAGTTTTAGTTATGGCTTCACGTAAACATGTATTTTTAAGTCATTCGACACATGAAGTACATGTGCGAGAGTTTTAAGACAATCTTAAGGTCAAAAGTCTTGTTTTTGGACCCATACAATGATGGATGGAGCAAAAGAAGGAGAAACCACATCATCTTTTAATAAAACCAAAGAAGTAAACAGGACTTATGTGATCTCAGCACTCCCAAAATGTGGAGAAAACACATTTAAAACACCATCCTCTGGTGTCAGACTCACTCTTCAGAGAAAACCCAGCAGCAGAACCACTGCAAACCACCATGAAGAAACCACACAGGAGAACCAAAGAGGAGAGAAACGCCTGACCCTTCAGCGCCGGACCAGAACTGGGTCCACCAAAGTCCTGAACGAGCCCAATCCAGCAAGAGAGAACCAAGAAACCATCAAAACACCTGTGAAAACCTCATGGAGTGCTCAGAAAACAAGCTCTGAGAAGGTCTGTGCCACCCATGAGGAGGGTAAAACCGTTTCAACACCTACCAGAAGAACCCAGTTTGAGAAATTAAGTGTCAAGAGAGACGTCTTTGAGAGGCTGGCTGGTAAAGATGCATCTAGACCCGCATCTACCAAACCCACAACTGCAGCAGCAAGACAGATGAGCACAGACACCATGAGATCAACATGTGGAGCAGGCGGTGATAGGGTTCAGATTGGTGGTTTAAATAGGCACATGACACCCTCATCACATGTGAGGAGACCTCCGGCCCTAATGAGCTCCACAGCTCATGGAGGAACCAGTGCTTCTAGAGCTGCTTCTGCTGAAGGACATGCTCCTCTTGAAGCTGTGAGCAGAACAAGTGCTCCACGACCTCAAGAGCTGAAGATGGAGAACAGTGCGGTCACTGTCGCAGTTCGAGTTAGACCCTTCAGTTCAAGGTAAGAAATGTTTTTAAACTCTTATTTTGGCAGTATGTTGCTTTGAGGCAAATTTTAGTGTACAAATGTTAACTTGGAAAAAATCATACATGACTGCCTAAGTCATTGGTCTCAAACTCAATTCCTGGAGGGCCGCATCTCTGCAGAGTTTAGCTCCAACCAGCTCCAAATTACACCTGCTTGGAAGTTTCTAGTGATCCTGAAGAGCTTGATTAGCTGGATCAGGTGTGTTTGATTATAGGGTTGGAGCTAAACTGTGCAGAGCTGTGGCCCTCCAGGAATTGAGTTTGAGACCAATTGTCTAAGTGTATAAAACCTAATTAAAAATGAAAGAAAATCTCAAAAGATATATATCTAACTGTATGTGTGTGTATAATTTATTCGATTTACAATTTATTCCAATTACAACAAACATAATATTTGTTTTATGCAACCCTCTTACTGCATGATTTCCCCTTTTGTTAAAAAAAATAATGAAATTGTGACACCCAGGTAATGACATTATTTGGACCTGTTTTCAAGCAAAGCTAGAAAAGACAAGCATCCGAAATAATGTTCATTTTTTTTCTTGATTTTTATGCATATTGTAATTTTGACAGCATTCATTAGTCTTAATTGTTTAATCCTTTTATGTAATTTATTTTAAAGAAAAATATCAAACAAATATTGTTTCTCATTTTTGGCAAATATTATTTTGGAAATGAATAAATTATCACTAATTATAAACCAACAGCGGTCCAACAGTCAACCCTGTTACCCGTTCTGATATATTCTGTTTAAAATACTCTTTTTTTTTTTTTTTTTTTTTTTTCTACTTACTATTTATTTAAAAATATTTATTTATTTATTGTTATTTTTTATTTTATTTGTGTTTATATTTTTATATATATATATATATATATATATATATATATATATATATATATATATATATATATAATTTTTTTATTATTATTAATATAATTATATTTTAATATTATTGTGCAAAGTTCCACTTACTTGTACTAAAAGTTTTGCTTTTTAAAAAAAAAAAATTCTTCTTTTTTGTGCGTCCACAGGGAGAAGAATGAGAAAACCCGTCAGGTGATCTTCATGAACAACCAAGAAACTGTTGTGCAGCATCCAGATACTAAACAAAACTACACATTTAGCTTTGACTTCTCTTTTTGCTCTATCGATGAATCGGATGCAAGTTTTGCCAGTCAGCAGATGGTTTATGAAAAACTGGCTCGGCCCTTGCTTGATAGAGCATTTGAGGGATTTAACACGTGTCTTTTTGCATACGGCCAAACGGGTTCTGGAAAGTCCTACGCGTAAGTGACGATTCTCTTAGAAACTGCATTTTTTTTTTTTAAATAAATGTAGTAATAATAATAACTATTCAGATCAATATTTGTAAAGTGCCATTTTGGATGTTTTCTAGTATGATGGGTTTTGGTGAAGAGGCTGGCGTTATTCCCAGATTCTGCGAGGAACTTTTCTCAAGATTGTCCAGAACTGAAACCAAAGAGGTTACTGCCCCATGTGATGATTATTCATTTACAATTTATGATTGAATTATAAATATAGCTTGTTTGACCGTTCTAAATGCAGGTTTATTTATATTCAAGATCTTCTGCCATCTGGAGATGAGCTATTTTGAGGTGTACAATGAGAAAATCCACGATTTGCTGGTGGCAAAGGACGAACAAAACCAGAAGAAAATGCCTGTAAGTGCAACAACTCAATAAAACATATTAAATGTCCTTCCTTATTGATCTGTTCAGCAATTCAGTCAATTTTCTTGCCTTTTCCAGCTGCGTGTGAGAGAACATCCTGTCTATGGGCCTTATGTTGCAGACCTGTCCACGTAAGCAAACATTTCATTTAAATGCCAGGATTACTGTGGCCATGGAATTTTTTTATACAGTGCCCTCCACTAATATTGGCACCCTTGATAAATATGAGCAAAGGCGGCTGTGAAAATAAATCTGCATTGTTTATCCTTTTGATCTTTCACTCAATAAATTCACAAAATTCTAACCTATCATTGAAGTAAAACAATTGAAAGTGGGGAGAAAATCTCATGATGAAATAAATGTTTTTCGCCAATGAATGTTGGCCACAATTATTGGCACCCCTAGAAATTCTTATGAGTAAAATATCACTGAAGTATATTCCCATTCATATTTACATTTTTTAGCACACCAGGGTGACTAGGAGCATGAAATTGTCCAGCCATGACTTTCTGTTCCACAGGATTATAAATATGAGGAACACAAAGACCAAATTCCCTTAATCATCCATCACAATGAGAAAAACCAAAGAATATATTTCTGATGTGAAGAACAAGATTGTTGAGCTTCACAAAATAGAAAGTGGTTGTAAGAAAAGAGTTAAAACATTGAAAATCCCCATTTCCACCATCAGGGTAATAATTAAGAGGTTCCAATCAACTAAAGATGTTAAAAATCTGCCTGAAAGAGGACGTGTGTCTATATCGTCCTAATGCACGGTGAGGAGGAGAGTTTGAGTAGCCAAAGACTCTCCAAGGATCACAGCTGGAGAATTGTAGAGATTAGTTGAGTCTCTGGGAAACTGTCAGAAAACATTAGAAAAAAATTGTCAAACAGTCCCTACATCACCACATGCTGTTTGGGAGGGTTTCAAGAAAAATTCTCCTAGCTCATCCAAAAACAAACTCCAGCATATTCAGTTATCAGACATGACTGGAACTTCAAATGGGACTGGCTTCTATGATCAGATGAAACTAAAAAATTAGCTTTTTAGCAGCAAACACTCAAGATGGGTTTGGTGCACTCAGGGATAAAAAAGTACCCCATGTGTACAATGAAATATACTGCTGTATTTTTTATGTTGTGGGCCTATTTTTCTGCTGGAGGTCCTGAACATCTTGTTTAGACACATGGCATCATGGATTCTATCAAATACCAACAGATAAAAAAATCAATAAGTGACTGACCCTGTTAGAAATCTTATAATGGGCCATGTTTGGATCTTCCAACCTGACAATAATCCAAACACAAACCTCAAAAACAACACAAAAATGGGTCACTGAGCACAAAACCAAGCTTCTGCTATGGCCATTCCCGTCCTCTGACCTGAACCCTGTAGAAGATGAGTGAGGTGAACTGAAGAGGAGAAGCACCGTCATGGAGCTGTGAATCTGAAGGATCTGGAGAGATTCTGTATGAAGGAATGGTCTCTGATCTCTTATCAGGTGTTCTCCAAACTCTTCAGGCATTATAGGAGAAAACTCAGAGCTGTTACCCTGGGAAAAGGACATTGCAATAATTGGGTGCCAATAATTGTGGCCAACATGAACTAGAGAAAGCATTTCTTACACAGAGATTTTCCCCCCATTTTCAATTGTTTCACTTCAATGATAGGTTGGAATTTTTTTAATTTTTGGAATGAAAGATAAAAAGGATAAACAATGCAAATTTATTTTCACAGCCGCCTTTGGTCATATTTATCAAGGGTGCCAATATTAGTGGAGGGCACTGTATATATATATATATATATATTTTTTTTGTCTTTTGTTTTTCTTTAGTTTTGTTGTGTTGTTGTTTTTTTATTTTGTTGTTTTTTTTTTTGTTTTTTTTATATCGTTTTTTTTGTTTATTTTGTTGTCTTGTAGTTGTTTTTTGTTATTTTGTTTTCTATTTTGTTTTGTTGTTTTTGTATTTTATTTTAAAATAGGGTCATTTTGTTGTCTTGTGTTTTTGTTGTTTTTTGTCTTGTTTTTTTGGTTTATTTTGTTGTCTTGTGGTTTAGTTATTGTGTTGTGTTTTTTTGTTTTGTTTTATTTTGTTTTGTTTTTTTGGTTGTCTTTTGGTTTTATTATATTTTGTTTCTGTTATTTCATGAAATGTTATTTTTTTGTTTTGTTTATTTTTTTGGTTTTGTTACGTTGTTTTTTTGTTTTATGTTGTTTTTTTGTTTTATTTTGTTGTGTTGTTTTTTTGGTTGTCTTTTGGTTAAATTTAATTTTGTTTTTATTTCATTTTTTGGTTTTGATTTTCTTTTGTTTTTTTTATTTTAAATTTAATTGTATTTTTTTTGTTTTGTGCCTCTGTCACTAATCTCTACGCTCTTTCAGGAACGTAGTCACATCTTATGCTGATATTCAGGTAATTTAAGGTGTCTGTTCAATTTTTACTTTCATTACATATTATTTGTGTTCATACCATTAATACATTTTCCCTCCCCCATCTTCACAGACTTGGCTTGCACTCGGTAACAAACAGAGAGCCACGGCCGCCACCGGCATGAACGATAAAAGCTCCAGATCACACTCTGTTTTCACTCTGGTCATGACGCAAACTAAAGTAAGACCCTCAGATTTATTTGCAGTGAGATGCTACTTTTACTTCAGCCAGCATATGAATAATTTAATGATGCGTTTGTAATAGTTATAGTTATATAATTGTGTTTTCATGTGCACAGACAGAGTTTGTGGAGGAAGAGGAGCACGATCATTGCATCACCAGTCGGATAAATCTGGTGGATTTGGCAGGAAGTGAGCGCTGTACTTCAGCCCAGACCAGTGGAGACCGGCTCAGGGTAATCCAGCATGCAGTAGCTCTGTTTCTGTCATGATTACCCACAGTGCATTCTGCTGCTTACTGTTCTGTACATGTTAAATAGAGGTGAATAGAGTGGGGGAACTATGACGTCACTCTGTAGGCGGATTGGCTGTTAGCATGAAACTGGTTCCCTCGACAAAAAGCCAGTAGGATTTTTCCTTAGGCTTTTGGATTATCGCAAAAAATAAGCTCTGTGTTCAATCATAGTTCATGAAACTTACACGTTTTGTCCATCAAGATAATCTTCACAAAAAAATATAACTTTGATGAATTTTGAAGCCTAAATAAAAGCGCCAGAACTGAAAAGCTAAACTTAGGCTATAAACGAACTACACCACCACAATTGCTCGCCTTCAATGTCACCACCACCACCACGATACCGACAACTTTCTCAAACTTATTTTTAACATGTTCAGTGAAACGTATTTACTCTGTATATGAATTTTAATCCACGCTACATGAACCAGTTTCATATAAACTGGAATAAATACAAAACTAGAGCCAAACTAAAACTGAAATGAGACATTGGTAATAAATAGTATAGTGAATAAATGAAATAATCTTAAATGACATTTAAAACCATGTATTTCTGTACATTTCGAAATAAGGTGCATTAAAAGTCAATAAATCCTTGATTAATATGAATTAAAAACGTATCCCGCATATTTAATCTTTTAAATAACAGCAGAGTGCACGAGTTTTTGGATATGAAACTTATTTTAGTGAACAAAGTACCACATTTCAGCCCTCATTTTGTTAGGGTGGGTACACAAAAATGTTATTTTATCCTTGCTTCTAGGAAATCCTCAATCTATATGCTTTCTAACAGCTTCATGTGGCCGCAAACATTTAATTTTAACATGGCTTTAAGCATGCATCATTAAACTTTCACTTTCACTGTGACTAAGCCGGTAAATGTGGTGTTTACATGTAATAATCGTAATATGAGTTTACCTTATGGTCTGAACCCAGAGTCTCCGCATCAGTAAGCGATAAAACGAGCATCTTCCCTCCGAAGACATGTTGCATTTCGGGGCAAAGCAAACAACAACATTGTCAAACAACAATATAAAAAGCGGGAAACTATTTGTTGGCTATTTTAAAATTAATTCTATTACAAATTATACTACAACTGGAAAATACTGTAAATTGGTAAACTGTTCGGCGTGATGACGTTTAATGTCTCCGACAGCGCCTGTAGTCCCATTTAGCAACTTGTTAGCAACTGTCATTTTTAAGAAATGTAACAGCTTAAATAAATCATGAGTGTGGTGTAACTGGTGTGTTTTATGTCGTAGAATAAAACGTGAAAGTATCTTGAGCTTGTGTGAACCACAGACCTTATTTAAAGGATTTAACCAAAATCCCATTCAAAAAACCCATTGACTCTGGGACGATGGAACCGGAAGTGCTAAAATGCTAACTCTCTTCCGGGTTTTCGCCTACAAAGTGACATCATAGTTCCACCACTCTATTGGATTGCAGGGCTCTAGACTCATTCTTTCCACTGGTCGCACTTGTTGGTCACAGGAGCACATCATTTGGTCGCTTTTTTTTTTTTGATACAACATTTGATTAATCAATGCATGCTGATGAACTTTTGTCATAGTTTATAGTTATATGGTAACGAAAGTATTCAACCCTTTTTCATCAGTATTATTTGTGATTTATATTTTGTGACAGGAATTCCTCTTTTTGCTTTCACTTTCACGATCTTGGTGTCAGCTTTACAAGAAAAGATAATGGTCTGTTTTGCTTATATCTATACACCTTTCACTTTTTAAGACTAAAACAAAAGATGATTCATTTTTATTCTTAATTGAAAAGCACAACAACAATAAAACAGTATGTTACAATGACAAACAAGCTTACATAACATTTATTAACAAAAACGAATAAGATGAGGCATGGCACAGGACACACCACATGCTGTATTAACTTATATACCGACTAATAAATTAAAGAATGTTTAGCAAACACTGAGGAATCAAATAATAATAATATAGAAAAATAAGGAAAGCCTCCATAGTGTAACGTGAGGTAAACGGCAAAGATAACAAGCTTTTCAAAACGAAAAAGAAAAGTCAAACTAAACTGTCTGTCCCTGACAGGACTTGCATGTTTTCTCTACAAGAATACCAACATGTTCATCTTCTCTGGTTTAAGAAGCGGTCTTTTACTTTAGTTTGAAAACCAAATCCTCCTGCTGACGCAGAGTGAAAGCACAATGGGCGCGCGCTGCTCCCGCTCTGCATACGCACCGCTTCTGTGCGGCCTCCACGCGTGTGGTGTGAAACGGGCGTAAACCAGGTTCTACTGTATCGAAGCGCTCGCGCTGAAAGCGCCTCTCTTCATGTGATCAGTGAAATCTTTCCGCGCGCTATATGAAGAACAGCGCAGACCATGCACTGGCACAAGTGCGACCACGTAAAAATTTTTACTCGCACACTCTCAAAAAATGGTCGCAGCCTAGAGCCCTGGATTGTAATACTTTACTAAATAATGCAATACATCATGAAATCTTAAATCTGACACCTTTGTAATTGTTAGAGTTGTGTCTTGTGTTCCCGCCTCTTGTTTCCTTATATGGTTTGTTTCCTGTCCTCGTTTCATGTTATTATTAGTTAATTCGGTTCCAGGTGTGTGTGTGTGTGTGTGTGTGATTATGTGTTTATTATCCGGTGTATGTAAGTCCTGTCTTTAGAGTTCCATGTCGTCTGGTCTACTTGTTATTCCCGGTGTGTCTACTTTGCCCTGTCTACCCTTGATGTTGTCATTAAAGACTATTATTTTGAAGTACTTCCTCGTCTGCGTGTTCCTCGTCTCTCCCTGCTGTGTGCACCGTAACAGTAATGTGATTTTTTTGTATTTTTTCCAGGAGGGAGTGAGTATCAACAAGTCTCTGCTCACGCTGGGAAAGGTGATCTCGTCACTCTCAGAACAGGCTCAGAGCAGAAAGAAAGTCTTCACCCCTTACAGAGAGTCAGTGCTCACATGGTGAGAAGCTTTTGCTTATGAATTTGTATTGATTTATTTTTTTTATTTCATTGCAGTTTTTTTAGTTTGAATTAAAACAACAACACAGCTTCAGCAATGTAATACATTTCCAAGGCCCTGATGTCAAGGAATTTCAGTGTGATTTTTATTTATTTATTTAATTCATCCCCCTCCCTTTCGTGATACCTAGAAAATACACAGAAATATTTTTTTCTTTGTCTCTAGTTCTAAAGTATTTTTTCAAAAGAAGGAAAGAATCTTTGTTAGAGTAAACAATAAAATGATTGGTTAATATTATTGGCATTATTGATAATAATAATATAATTTTATTACATCAGTGTGGCCTTTCTTTACCCAGCAAAAGTAGAAAATATGATCAGAAGTAAAAATTAATTTATTTTATTTTTATTTCATTTATTTTTCAATAATAATAATAATAATAATAATAATAATAATAATGATAAAAAATAATTATATTTGTATTCAATTTCTGTAGTTATAAACCACAACTACAACAGTATGATGTTTATAAAGTAATTGCATAAATATAATAATTAAAAATGTTATTATACATTCTTTATTTTAGATATATCTATACATTTTATCATATGTTTGTTTGCTCGACCAAAGTGGAAAATAATTATAGAAGTGCTAAAAATGACAAAAAATTAAATATAATATAATTATAATTATAAAATTATATTTATATTATTACATTTATGTAGTTACATTATTAAATAAATGTTCTTATATAATAATAATATCACACCAGTGTTGCTTTTTTACTCAGCAAAAAGGGGAAAATGGTTTCAGAAGTGCAGCAAAATTATATAAAAAAATTCCCCAAATATTAAGTTAAATACAAAAGAATAAATATCATTTAATGAAAGGCTGGGCACAAAAAAAAATTACTAATGCATTGTGCATACTAATACCAGTCACATTTATTCAATTTTCATTAAATTCATAAAATATGGCACAGCATGCAGGATTGTTTGCTGACAAAAACAGCAGAAGTGCTTCAGCTCCCTCTTGTGTTCAGGTTACTGAAGGAAAGCCTCGGTGGAAACTCCAAGACGGCCATGATCGCCACCCTGAGCCCTGCAGCCAGTAACATGGAGGAGAGCCTGAGCACGTTACGCTACGCCCAGCAGGCCCGTATGATCATTAACATAGCCAAAGTCAACGAGGACTCCAACGCCAAACTGATCCGAGGTCAGGAACGGTTACAGCTCTGTATTCTGTCTGTCTGTCAGCTGTCATACTCGTCAGGAGGGGTGTGTTAGAAAAACAGTGCGCCACACCTCTCCCCTAGAGGGCATCCTCAGTGATTTCTGTTCTGTACTGCCTCTGACAAAAATTTTAATGTCTGTTGTTTTTTTTGTTTTTTACTTATGTTAAGTGAAGTTATTTTTTGTATGTATACAATTATAATAATAAGTATTATTATTATTATTATATATTTTATTTTACTATTATTTTATTTACATAGGTTATTTTTTTTATATTATTAAGAATGTGTGTGACATAACTCATATTTTCTGAATCTCTGTGTCCAGAGCTGAAAGCAGAGGTGGATAAGCTCCGTGCGGCTCAGATGAGCTCTCAAGGCATCGAGCCTGAGAAAATGAGACTGTTTCAGCAAGAGATCGCCTCTCTTAAGACTAAACTCTCTCAACAGGAGCATGAAATGGCCGAGGCTCACAGGTGTGTGGATATAAACTACAAAACTCAGGGTTATGACTCGCATTATACAGTGAAAATAAAAGAAAGCGCTGTTCACATCTCGTTTGATTTTCAAATCAAACAAGTCAAGTTGCCTTTATTTATATAGCGCTTTTTAACAGTACAGATTGTCAAAGCAGCTTTACAGTATTAAATAGGAAAATAGTGTGTATTAATGCAAGAGGACAAAAGTAAACACTTAATTTTCAGTTAAAGTCAGTTCATCATTAATTCAGTGATATTTAACAGTATATTTAATGAGGAATATCTAGTATGGAGAATCTTGATTATGTATTTCGGGAATTAATTGTAATGTTGAAAGCAGGCGTTATCAGAATAAAGTAATTGCTATGCTGTGCTTTGTAATAGCATAAAAGGCTGAATTGTTACTGCTGTTATTATTATCAAAATTTAAATATAATAACAACAATACAATTTTATAAAAAATAACTGTTTATATAATTATCTAATTTATGTAAACTGTGTTTATAGAATAACGCAATGCACTTATTATTATTATTATTATACAAAATATTAGTAAATAATTAATATTATTATATAAATATATTATGAATAATAAATATAAAATGTGGGGTAAGTCAGCATTAAAAAAAAACTTTTTATTCAGCAAGGACACATTGGTAACACTTTATAATAACTGCACGCTATGATTCATTATTTAAGCATTAGTAAATAGCTAGTTCATCCTTTATAAAGCATTGTTCCAACATTAATAGTCATTAGTAAGCACTAGCAGTTTATAAATACAGCTATAAATGCCTTGTTCTTTATTTATAAGCATATCTATTACAAAGGAGATTTAAAGGCTCCGTTATCTTCCTAACAGAAAAAATAAACAAACACAACACAGAGGGATACAAAACGGAAATATTTTTTTCAAGATGCAAAAAAATGAAACTACACTTGAATTTTTTTTTTTTTTTTTTCAATGAAATTGCAGAGGTTCATTTTTTCTAAAGTGTACAGTTGTACAGTTAAATGTTTTGCATCTTGAAAAAATATTTCTGTGTTCTGTATCCCTCTGTGTTGTTTTAGCCCAGGGGTCACCAAGTTCGGTCCTGGAGGGCCGGTGTCCTGCAGAGTTTAGCTCCAACCCTAATCAAACACACTTGAAGCAGCTAATCAAGCTCTTACTAGGTATACTTGAAACTTCCATGCAGGTGTGTTGAGGCAAGTTATGTTATGTTTTATGTTATTTTATGTAGTTCTGTCAAAGGATTAATCGTGATTAATCGCATTCAAAATAAAAGTTGTTGTTTACATAATATAAGTGTGTGTACTGGGTATATTTATTATGTATATATAAATATACACACACATGCATGTATATATTTAAGTAAAATATTACATTTTTATATATATATATATATATATATATATATATATATATATATATATATATATATACATACACATACAGTGGGTACGGAAAGTATTCAGACCCCCTTAAATTTTTCACTGTTATATTGCAGCCATTTGCTAAAATCATTTAAGTTCATTTTTTTTCCTCAATGTACACACAGCACCCCATATTGACAGAAAAACAGAATTGTTGACATTTTTGCAGATTTATTAAAAAAGAAAAACTGAAATATCACATGGTCCTAAGTATTCAGACCCTTTGCTCAGTATTTAGTAGAAGCACCCTTTTGATTTAATACAGCCATGAGTCTTTTTGGGAAAGATGCAACAAGTTTATTTGGGGATCCTCTGCCATTCCTCCTTGCAGATCCTCTCCAGTTCGGTCAGGTTGGATGGTAAACGTTGGTGGACAGCCATTTTTAAGTCTCTCCAGAGATGCTCAATTGGGTTTAAGTCAGGGCTCTGGCTGGGCCATTCAAGAACAGTCACGGAATTGTTGTGAAGCCACTCCTTCGTTATTTTAGCTGTGTGCTTAGGGTCATTGTCTTGTTGGAAGGTAAACCTTCGGCCCAGTCTGAGGTCCTGAGCACTCTGGAGAAGGTTTTTGTCCAGGATATCCCTGTACTTGGCCGCATTCATCTTTCCCTCGATTGCAACCAGTCGTCCTGTCCCTGCAGCTGAAAAACACCCCCACAGCATGATGCTGCCACCACCATGCTTCACTGTTGGGACTGTATTGGACAGGTGATGAGCAGTGCCTGGTTTTCTTCACACATACCGCTTAGAATTAAGGCCAAAAAGTTCTATCTTGGTCTCATCAGACCAGAGAATCCTTCAGGTGTTTTTTAGCAAACTCCATGCAGGCTTTCATGTGTCTTGCACTGAGGAGAGGCTTCCGTCGGGCCACTCTGCCATAAAGCCCCGACTGGTGGAGGGCTGCAGTGATGGTTGACTTTCTACAACTTTCTCCCATCTCACGAATGCATCTCTGGAGCTCAGCCACAGTGATCTTTGGGTTCTTCTTTACCTCTCTCACCAAGGCTCTTCTCCCCCAATAGCTCAGTTTGGCCGGACGGCCAGCTCTAGGAAGGGTTCTGGTCGTCCCAAACGTCTTCCATTTAAGGATTATGGAGGCCACTTTGCTCTTAGGAACCTTAAGTGCAGCAGAAATGTTTTTGTAACCTTGGCCAGATCTGTGCCTTGCCACAATTCTGTCTCTGAGCTCTTCAGGCAGTTCCTTTGACCTCATGATTCTCATTTGCTCTGACATGCACTGTGAGCTGTAAGGTCTTATATAGACAGGTGTGTGGCTTTCCTATTCAAGTCCAATCAGTATAATCAAACACAGCTGGACTCAAATGAAGGTGTAGAACCATCTCAAGGATGATCAGAAGAAATGGACAGCACCTGAGTTAAATATATGAGTGTCACAGCAAAGGGTCTGAATACTTAGGACCATGTGATATTTCAGTTTTTCTTTTTTAATAAATCTGCAAAAATGTCAACAATTCTGTGTTTTTCTGTCAATATGGGGTGCTGTGTGTACATTAATGAGGAAAAAAAATTTACTTAAATGATTTTAGCAAATGGCTGCAATATAACAAAGAGTGAAAAATTTAAGGGGGTCTGAATACTTTCCGTACCCACTGTATATTATGTAAACAAACTATTATTTTGGATGCGATTAATCCTTTGACAGAACTAATTTTATTGTAATATAAAACTTTGTCACATACTTGCAGTTAGTGTGTTAAAACATTTTACACACAAAAGACTGAATAGTCCTTTGACAGATGTTTTTATGTACCTATCAAGGTTTTACAATCTTTGTGTCACTCAATATGTGCAGAACTTGGAAAGAAAGACTGGAAGAGGCAGAGAGGAGGAAGCGTGAAGAAACCAAAGAGCTGCAGGTAATGATTCGCCCCACTCTTGCAAAGAACGGTCAGACTTCAGTGTGTGATGGATCGATGAGCTTTTCAAATGGGTTTCATGGCCATTTTCTTTCTCTTTCTTCATCACTTTGCTCGTCTGTTTATTCGCTGTACCTCGTTCAGCGTGCCGGCGTCACATTTAAAGTGGATAATCGGCTGCCTAACCTTGTGAACCTGAATGAGGATCCGCAGCTGTCAGAGATGCTGCTGTACATGATTAAAGAGGGCGAGACCAAGGTCGGCAAGCTCAAGTCTGAGTCGGCCCACGACATCCAGCTGTCTGGAGCTCTCATCGCCGATGAGCACTGGTGAGACGGGTCACGTCTACAGTCTACTACCACTCCATCATTCACTTCATTTTGATTTATTTAAATCATCTTAAAATTGATTGGATTTGTACATTTAAAAGAATAATTCAGCCAGAAATGCTAATTCTGTTATTATATACTCACCCTCATGTCGTTCCAAATCTGTATGAGTTTCTTTCTTCTGTTGAACACTAAACAAGATATTTTGAAGAATGTATACAGATTTGGAACGACATGAGGGTGAGTATATAATAACAGAATCTGCATTTTTGGGTGAACTATCCCTTCAACTAAAACTATTAAAAATAATTTTCAGTAATTGATATAGAACTGAAATAAAATATTAATATTAGATAAAATACCTATGCTTAAAAAATGAAAATAAGACTTTGTCTTGGCAACTGACATAGAACTGAAATTGTTAAATTGAAGTACTAAAATGTGAATACATATATATATATATATATATATATATATATATATATATATATATATATATATATATATATGCATATTTTATATGTGTGTGTGTGTGTGTAAAAATGACAAAAGCACATATAAACTAAAATATAAAAAGCTCAAAATCTAAAAAATAATAAAGCTAATTCATATAAAAGCTCATTTAAAATATTAATAAATACTAATAATAGTACAAATAATGCTGTTCCAATGCTGTATATATTTGCTGACATACAGGAAATATCTTTTAATGTTATAACGGATAAATGGCTGATGTAAAAAAAATTACAAAAAAATTATAAAAATAAAATGTGTGTAAAAAAATGACACATACACATAAAATATATATATTTTTTCTTGCAATTAAAAATAAAACACTTAAACTAAAAATGTTAATGCTAGTTAATTTAGGCATTACAACATTATAATGTACAGTATGAAAAATGGATATTCATTTTGAGATTTGCTGTAATTTAATTTCACAGTATTTTACAGTAAATTATTAGTGCTAAAAATATTAACAATGACAAACTTAATGTAAATCAAATGTTGTGCACAAACAGTTAAATATCTAATTTCGATTATACATTTTCCGATAAGTCTTATTGTTTTAATTGCGTTTTCAGTGTCATCTCCAGTGTGAAAGGTACCGTCAGCATTAAACCAATGACAAACGCCAAGACCTTTGTGAATGGACCTCTTGTGTCTGAGTGCACTGTTCTCCACCACGTGAGTTCCTGCCGCGGCTCTGATTCCAAACTTCTCAAATGTTCTGAGAACCTCCACATAAATCATCAAACTGTTTATTTGTTTATTCACTTTTTATTTCAGGGAGACCGTGTGATTCTTGGAGGAGATCACTACTTTCGGTTCAACCACCCCGCTGAGGTTCAGAGCGGGAAGCGCGCGTCCTATTGGAGCAGTGGAGATGTTCAGAAGGACTTTGAGTTCGCTAAAAACGAGCTGCTGTCGGCTCAGAGAGCTCAGTGAGTACAAGTTCCATATTTACCTCTACAGCAACTCATTTTACTTGGTTTCATGTGAAAGAATTGTAAAATTGCCCACCATTAATCAAAGAAAATGTTAATAAAGAAGGCCAAAACATATGTTGAGTGGTCTATTCTTAATTTTTCTTCACAGACTTGAAGCAGAGATCGAGGCGGCTCGGTTGAAGGCCAAAGAGGAGATGATGCAGGGCATTCAGGTGGCAAAAGAGATGGCACAGAAAGAGCTGAGCGAGCAGAAGATTCAGTACGAGGAGAGGATCAATGCTCTGGAGCGAGAGCTGGTAAGCTGTTAGCAGACGTGTCTGTGTGTAGCATGTGTGACTCCAGCTAATCAAACGCTTCCTCAGGAGGAGGAGAGTGAATGCAAGAGAGAGCAGGAGCTGCATAAAAAGAGGGTCGTCTGCCAGGTAGAGCAACTGCAGACAGCAAAGAGTCTGCTGGAGCAGGAAGTCACCAGCCATAAGAGACGTCTGCAGATGGAGACCCAGGCTACTAGACGGGTACAGAAAGACCAGTACAAATCAAAATTGATGCTCTTCTTTCTTAAAGGGATAGTTCACCCAAAAATTTAAATTTGCAGAAATATATATATATATATATATATATATTATTTAGTTTGTTAGTTATTCATTTATTTATTTCGTTTTTATTTATTTAGTTTTATTTATTCATTTATTTATTTTGTTTTAGTTATTCATTTATTTCGTTTTAGTTATTCATTTTGTTTAGTTAGTTTTAGTTATTCATTTTGTTTAGTTAGTTAGTTTATTTATTTAGTCAATTTAGCTATAGTTGTAATATTTACTTAATTTTAGTTATTCAGTTAGTTACCTAATTTTATGTTTAGTTAGTTGGCTATATTATTTATTTAGTTTTATGGTTATTTTTATTCAGTTAGGGCTAATTATTTATTCAGTTACTTAGTTTTATTTATATAATATTTTTAGTTGATCTAGTTTTA